>CANNZV010002020.1:0-117348 GCA_947561585.1 Caprella mutica | reverse complement strand
GTAAGAAATAAACATCAAGACTCTATTAAACAGGATGGTTCACTATACAGGACTTCACTATAGAGGAGTTGTGCTGTATATTCACTATACAGGACTTCACTATAGAGGAGTTGTACTGTATATTCACTATACAGGACTTCACTATAGAGGAGTTGTACTGTATATTCACTATACAGGACTTCACTATAGAGGAGTTGTACTGTATATTCACTATACAGGACTTCACTATAGAGGAGTTGTACTGTATATTCACTATAGAGGGAGTTGTACTGTATATTCACTATACAGGACTTCACTATAGAGGAGTTGTACTGTATATTCACTATACAGGACTTCACTATAGAGGAGTTGTACTGTATATTCACTATACAGGACTTCACTATAGAGGAGTTGTACTGTATATTCTACAGACTCTATAGAGGAGTTGTACTGTATATTCACTAGGGATTCAGGACTTCACTATAGAGGAGTTGTACTGTATATTCACTATACAGGACTTCACTATAGAGGAGTTGTACTGTATATTCACTATACAGGACTTCACTATAGAGGAGTTGTACTGTATATTCACTATACAGGACTTCACTATAGAGGAGTTGTACTGTATATTCACTATACAGGACTTCACTATTGAGGAGTTGTACTGTGTATTCACTATACAGGACTTCACTATAGAGGAGTTGTACTGTATATTCACTATACAGGACTTCACTATAGAGGAGTTGTACTGTATATTCACTATACAGGACTTCACTATAGGGGAGATGTACTGTATATCCACTATACAGGACTTCACTATAGAGGAGTTGTACTGTATATTCACTATACAGGACTTCACTATAGAGGAGATGTACTGTATATTCACTATACAGGACTTCACTATAGAGGAGATGTACTGTATATTCACTATACAGGACTTCACTATAGAGGAGTTGTACTGTATATTCACTATACAGGACTTCACTATAGAGGAGATGTACTGTATATTCACTATACAGGACTTCACTATAGAGGAGTTGTACTGTACATTCACTATACAGGACTTCACTATAGAGGAGTTGTACTGTATATTCACTATACAGGACTTCACTATAGAGGAGTTGTACTGTATATTCACTATACAGGACTTCACTATAGAGGAGTTGTACTGTATATTCACTATACAGGACTTCACTATAGAGGAGATGTACTGTATATTCACTATACAGGATTTCACTATAGAGGAGTTGTACTGTATATTCACTATACAGGACTTCACTATAGAGGAGATGTACTGTATATTCACTATACAGGACTTCACTATAGAGGAGTTGTACTGTATATTCACTATACAGGACTTCACTATAGAGGAGTTGCACTGTATATTCACTATACAGGACTTCACTATAGAGGAGTTGTACTGTATATTCACTATACAGGACTTCACTATAGAGGAGTTGTACTGTGTATTCACTATACAGGACTTCACTATAGAAGAGTTGTACTGTATATTCACTATACAGGACTTCACTATAGAAGAGTTGTACTGTATATTCACTATACAGGACTTCACTATAGAGGAGTTGTACTGTATATTCACTATACAGGACTTCACTATAGAGGAGTTGTACTGTATATTCACTATACAGGACTTCACTATAGAGGAGTTGTGCTGTATATTCACTATACAGGACTTCACTATAGAGGAGTTGTGCTGTATATTCACTATACAGGACTTCACTATTGAGGAGTTGTACTGTGTATTCACTATACAGGACTTCACTATAGAGGAGTTGTACTGTATATTCACTATACAGGACTTCACTATAGAGGAGTTGTACTGTATATTCACTATACAGGACTTCACTATAGAGGAGTTGTATTGTATATTCACTATACAGGACTTCACTATTGAGGAGTTGTACTGTGTATTCACTATACAGGACTACACTATAGAGGAGTTGTACTGTATATTCACTATACAGGACTTCACTATAGAGGAGTTGTACTGTATATTCACTATACAGGATTTCACTATAGAGGAGTTGTACTGTATATTCACTATACAGGACTTCACTATAGGGGAGATGTACTGTATATTCACTATACAGGACTTCACTATAGAGGAGTTGTACTGTATATTCACTATACAGGACTTCACTATAGAGGAGATGTACTGTATATTCACTATACAGGACTTCACTATAGAGGAGATGTACTGTATATTCACTATACAGGACTTCACTATAGAGGAGTTGTACTGTATATTCACTATACAGGACTTCACTATAGAGGGAGTTGTGCTGTATATTCACTATACAGGACCTCACTATAGAGGGAGTTGTTCTGTATATTCACTATACAGGACTTCACTATAGAGGAGTTGTGCTGTAAATTCACTATACAGGACTTCACTATAGAGGAGTTGTACTGGATATTCACTATACAGGACTTCACTATAGAGGAGTTGTACTGTATATTCACTATACAGGACTTCACTATAGAGGAGTTGTACTGTATATTCACTATACAGGACTTCACTATAGAGGAGTTGTACTGTGTATTCACTATACAGGACTTCACTATTGAGGAGTTGTACTGTGTATTCACTATACAGGACTTCACTATAGAGGAGTTGTACTGTATATTCACTATACAGGACTTCACTATAGAGGAGTTGTACTGTATATTCACTATACAGGACTTCACTATTGAGGAGTTGTACTGTGTATTCACTATACAGGACTTCACTATAGAGGAGTTGTACTGTATATTCACTATACAGGACTTCACTATAGAGGAGTTGTACTGTATATTCACTATACAGGACTTCACTATAGGGGAGATGTACTGTATATCCACTATACAGGACTTCACTATAGAGGAGTTGTACTGTATATTCACTATACAGGACTTCACTATAGAGGAGATGTACTGTATATTCACTATACAGGACTTCACTATAGAGGAGATGTACTGTATATTCACTATACAGGACTTCACTATAGAGGAGTTGTACTGTATATTCACTATACAGGACTTCACTATAGAGGAGATGTACTGTATATTCACTATACAGGACTTCACTATAGAGGAGTTGTACTGTACATTCACTATACAGGACTTCACTATAGAGGAGTTGTACTGTATATTCACTATACAGGACTTCACTATAGAGGAGTTGTGCTGTATATTCACTATACAGGACTTCACTATAGAGGAGTTGTGCTGTATATTCACTATACAGGACTTCACTATAGAGGAGTTGTACTGTATATTCACTATACAGGACTTCACTATAGAGGAGATGTACTGTATATTCACTATACAGGATTTCACTATAGAGGAGTTGTACTGTATATTCACTATACAGGACTTCACTATAGAGGAGATGTACTGTATATTCACTATACAGGAATTCACTATAGAGGAGTTGTACTGTATATTCACTATACAGGACTTCACTATAGAGGAGTTGCACTGTATATTCACTATACAGGACTTCACTATAGAGGAGTTGTACTGTATATTCACTATACAGGACTTCACTATAGAGGAGTTGTACTGTGTATTCACTATACAGGACTTCACTATAGAAGAGTTGTACTGTATATTCACTATACAGGACTTCACTATAGAAGAGTTGTACTGTATATTCACTATACAGGACTTCACTATAGAGGAGTTGTACTGTATATTCACTATACAGGACTTCACTATAGAGGAGTTGTGCTGTATATTCACTATACAGGACTTCACTATAGAGGAGTTGTGCTGTATATTCACTATACAGGACTTCACTATAGAGGAGTTGTACTGTATATTCACTATACAGGACTTCACTATAGAGGAGTTGTACTGTGTATTCAATATACAGGACTTCACTATAGAGGAGTTGTACTGTATATTCACTATACAGGACTTCACTATAGAGGAGTTGTACTGTATATTCACTATACAGGACTTCACTAAAGAGGAGTTGTACTGTGTATTCACTATACAGGACTTCACTATAGAAGAGTTGTACTGTATATTCACTATACAGGACTTCACTATAGAGGAGTTGTACTGTGTATTCACTATACAGGACTTCACTATAGAGGAGTTGTACTGTATATTCACTATACAGGACTTCACTTAAGAGGAGTTGTACTGTATATTCACTATACAAGACTTCACTATAGAGGAGTTGTACTGTATATTCACTATACAGGACTTCACTATAGAGGAGTTGTACTATATATTCACTATACAGGACTTCACTAAAGAGGAGTTGTACTGTATATTCACTATACAAGACTTCACTATAGAGGAGTTGTACTGTATATTCACTATACAGGACTTCACTATAGAGGAGTTGTACTGTATATTCACTATACAGGACTTCACTATAGAGGAGATGTACTGTATATTCACTATACAGGACTTCACTATAGAGGAGTTGTACTGTATATTCACTATACAGGACTTCACTATAGAGGAGATGTACTGTATATTCACTATACAGGACTTCACTATAGAGGAGATGTACTGTATATTCACTATACAGGACTTCACTATAGAGGAGTTGTACTGTATATTCACTATACAGGACTTCACTATAGGGGAGATGTACTGTATATTCACTATACAGGACTTCACTATAGAGGAGTTGTACTGTGTATTCACTATACAGGACTTCACTATAGAGGAGTTGTACTGTATATTCACTATACAGGACTTCACTATAGAGGAGATGTACTGTATATTCACTATACAGGACTTCACTATAGAGGAGTTGTACTGTATATTCACTATACAGGACTTCACTATAGAGGAGTTGTACTATATATTCACTATACAGGACTTCACTAAAGAGGAGTTGTACTGTATATTCACTATACAAGACTTCACTATAGAGGAGTTGTACTGTATATTCACTATACAGGACTTCACTATTGAGGAGTTGTACTGTGTATTCACTATACAGGACTTCACTATAGAGGAGTTGTACTGTATATTCACTATACAGGACTTCACTATAGAGGAGTTGTACTGTATATTCACTATACAGGACTTCACTATAGAGGAGTTGTACTGTATATTCACTATACAGGACTTCACTATTGAGGAGTTGTACTGTGTATTCACTATACAGGACTTCACTATAGAGGAGTTGTACTGTATATTCACTATACAGGACTTCACTATAGAGGAGTTGTACTGTGTATTCACTATACAGGACTTCACTATAGAGGAGTTGTACTGTGTATTCACTATACAGGACTTCACTATAGAGGAGTTGTACTGTATATTCACTATACAGGACTTCACTATAGAGGAGATGTACTGTATATTCACTATACAGGACTTCACTATAGAGGAGTTGTACTGTATATTCACTATACAGGACTTCACTATAGAGGAGTTGTACTGTATATTCACTATGCAGGACTTCACTATAGAGGAGTTGTACTGTATATTCACTATACAGGACTTCACTATAGAGGAGTTGTACTGTGTATTCAATGTACAGGACTTCACTATAGAGGAGTTGTACTGTATATTCACTATACAGGACTTCACTTAAGAGGAGTTGTACTGTATATTTACTATACAAGACTTCACTATAGAGGAGTTGTACTGTATATTCACTATACAGGACTTCACTATAGAGGAGTTGTACTGTATATTCACTATACAGGACTTCACTAAAGAGGAGTTGTACTGTATATTCACTATACAAGACTTCACTATAGAGGAGTTGTACTGTATATTCACTATACAGGACTTCACTATTGAGGAGTTGTACTGTGTATTCACTATACAGGACTTCACTATAGAGGAGTTGTACTGTATATTCACTATACAGGACTTCACTATAGAGGAGTTGTACTGTATATTCACTATACAGGACTTCACTATAGAGGAGTTGTACTGTATATTCACTATACAGGACTTCACTATTGAGGAGTTGTACTGTGTATTCACTATACAGGACTTCACTATAGAGGAGTTGTACTGTATATTCACTATACAGGACTTCACTTAAGAGGAGTTGTACTGTATATTCACTATACAAGACTTCACTATAGAGGAGTTGTACTGTATATTCACTATACAGGACTTCACTATAGAGGAGTTGTACTGTATATTCACTTACAGGACTTCACTAAAGAGGAGTTGTACTGTATATTCACTATACAAGACTTCACTATAGAGGAGTTGTACTGTATATTCACTATACAGGACTTCACTATTGAGGAGTTGTACTGTGTATTCACTATACAGGACTTCACTATAGAGGAGTTGTACTGTATATTCACTATACAGGACTTCACTATAGAGGAGTTGTACTGTATATTCACTATACAGGACTTCACTATAGAGGAGTTGTACTGTATATTCACTATACAGGACTTCACTATTGAGGAGTTGTACTGTGTATTCACTATACAGGACTTCACTATAGAGGAGTTGTACTGTATATTCACTATACAGGACTTCACTATAGAGGAGTTGTGCTGTATATTCACTATACAGGACTTCACTATAGAGGAGTTGTGCTGTATATTCACTATACAGGACTTCACTATAGAGGAGTTGTACTGTATATTCACTATACAGGACTTCACTATAGAGGAGTTGTACTGTGTATTCAATATACAGGACTTCACTATAGAGGAGTTGTACTGTATATTCACTATACAGGACTTCACTATAGAGGAGTTGTACTGTATATTCACTATACAGGACTTCACTAAAGAGGAGTTGTACTGTGTATTCACTATACAGGACTTCACTATAGAAGAGTTGTACTGTATATTCACTATACAGGACTTCACTATAGAGGAGTTGTACTGTGTATTCACTATACAGGACTTCACTATAGAGGAGTTGTACTGTATATTCACTATACAGGACTTCACTTAAGAGGAGTTGTACTGTATATTCACTATACAAGACTTCACTATAGAGGAGTTGTACTGTATATTCACTATACAGGACTTCACTATAGAGGAGTTGTACTATATATTCACTATACAGGACTTCACTAAAGAGGAGTTGTACTGTATATTCACTATACAAGACTTCACTATAGAGGAGTTGTACTGTATATTCACTATACAGGACTTCACTATAGAGGAGTTGTACTGTATATTCACTATACAGGACTTCACTATAGAGGAGATGTACTGTATATTCACTATACAGGACTTCACTATAGAGGAGTTGTACTGTATATTCACTATACAGGACTTCACTATAGAGGAGATGTACTGTATATTCACTATACAGGACTTCACTATAGAGGAGATGTACTGTATATTCACTATACAGGACTTCACTATAGAGGAGTTGTACTGTATATTCACTATACAGGACTTCACTATAGGGGAGATGTACTGTATATTCACTATACAGGACTTCACTATAGAGGAGTTGTACTGTGTATTCACTATACAGGACTTCACTATAGAGGAGTTGTACTGTATATTCACTATACAGGACTTCACTATAGAGGAGATGTACTGTATATTCACTATACAGGACTTCACTATAGAGGAGTTGTACTGTATATTCACTATACAGGACTTCACTATAGAGGAGTTGTACTATATATTCACTATACAGGACTTCACTAAAGAGGAGTTGTACTGTATATTCACTATACAAGACTTCACTATAGAGGAGTTGTACTGTATATTCACTATACAGGACTTCACTATTGAGGAGTTGTACTGTGTATTCACTATACAGGACTTCACTATAGAGGAGTTGTACTGTATATTCACTATACAGGACTTCACTATAGAGGAGTTGTACTGTATATTCACTATACAGGACTTCACTATAGAGGAGTTGTACTGTATATTCACTATACAGGACTTCACTATTGAGGAGTTGTACTGTGTATTCACTATACAGGACTTCACTATAGAGGAGTTGTACTGTATATTCACTATACAGGACTTCACTATAGAGGAGTTCTACTGTATATTCACTATACAGGACTTCACTATAGAGGAGTTGTACTGTATATTCACTATACAGGACTTCACTATAGAGGAGATGTACTGTATATTCACTATACAGGACTTCACTATAGAGGAGTTGTACTGTATATTCACTATACAGGACTTCACTATAGAGGAGATGTACTGTATATTCACTATACAGGACTTCACTATAGAGGAGATGTACTGTATATTCACTATACAGGACTTCACTATAGAGGAGTTGTACTGTATATTCACTATACAGGACTTCACTATAGGGGAGATGTACTGTATATTCACTATACAGGACTTCACTATAGAGGAGTTGTACTGTGTATTCACTATACAGGACTTCACTATAGAGGAGTTGTACTGTATATTCACTATACAGGACTTCACTATAGAGGAGATGTACTGTATATTCACTATACAGGACTTCACTATAGAGGAGTTGTGCTGTAAATTCACTATACAGGACTTCACTATAGAGGAGTTGTACTGTATATTCACTATACAGGACTTCACTATAGAGGAGTTGTACTGTATATTCACTATGCAGGACTTCACTATAGAGGAGTTGTACTGTATATTCACTATACAGGACTTCACTATAGAGGAGTTGTACTGTGTATTCAATGTACAGGACTTCACTATAGAGGAGTTGTACTGTATATTCACTATACAGGACTTCACTTAAGAGGAGTTGTACTGTATATTTACTATACAAGACTTCACTATAGAGGAGTTGTACTGTATATTCACTATACAGGACTTCACTATAGAGGAGTTGTACTGTATATTCACTATACAGGACTTCACTAAAGAGGAGTTGTACTGTATATTCACTATACAAGACTTCACTATAGAGGAGTTGTACTGTATATTCACTATACAGGACTTCACTATTGAGGAGTTGTACTGTGTATTCACTATACAGGACTTCACTATAGAGGAGTTGTACTGTATATTCACTATACAGGACTTCACTATAGAGGAGTTGTACTGTATATTCACTATACAGGACTTCACTATAGAGGAGTTGTACTGTATATTCACTATACAGGACTTCACTATTGAGGAGTTGTACTGTGTATTCACTATACAGGACTTCACTATAGAGGAGTTGTACTGTATATTCACTATACAGGACTTCACTTAAGAGGAGTTGTACTGTATATTCACTATACAAGACTTCACTATAGAGGAGTTGTACTGTATATTCACTATACAGGACTTCACTATAGAGGAGTTGTACTGTATATTCACTATACAGGACTTCACTAAAGAGGAGTTGTACTGTATATTCACTATACAAGACTTCACTATAGAGGAGTTGTACTGTATATTCACTATACAGGACTTCACTATTGAGGAGTTGTACTGTGTATTCACTATACAGGACTTCACTATAGAGGAGTTGTACTGTATATTCACTATACAGGACTTCACTATAGAGGAGTTGTACTGTATATTCACTATACAGGACTTCACTATTGAGGAGTTGTACTGTGTATTCACTATACAGGACTTCACTATAGAGGAGTTGTACTGTATATTCACTATACAGGACTTCACTATAGAGGAGTTCTACTGTATATTCACTATACAGGACTTCACTATAGAGGAGTTGTACTGTATAGTGTATATTCACTATACAGGACTTCACTATAGAGGAGATGTACTGTATATTCACTATACAAGACTTCACTATAGAGGAGTTGTACTGTATATTCACTATACAGGACTTCACTATAGAGGAGTTGACCTCAACACAGAAAGTTATAATTATTTTCCATCTCATTAAGCATCAGTGTAATGTATTTATTGCAGTCAGGCTTAACAATTAGTTTTCTTTGTCTTAACATTTGAAAGAAAATAATTGAGCATAAACTATTTTATTTTAAGAAATTAGTTTTTATAAATAATATTTATCTTAAACAAGTATTCTAATAACGACTATACCAACGTTATGTTCCAGATGCAATATTATGTAAATAATACTTAGTATAGTCATGCATCAGCTGTACAATATTGGTATATCTAATGCCATAAAATAATTTGCTTTTATATATTCAGCATAATATTTTCATTATATATTCGTAATATGTTCATTATATAATCATAATTTCCTCAAGTACTAATTAGAATATCATTAAGATTCTTTAAAATCGATAAGTATTTTCTTATTTAACTTTACAGATCTTTTTACTCTAATTTCAGTTAAACTTCTCAAGAGATTTCCTTATTTGAATTCATACATTATTTTATAAAATATTTGCCCCTTTCACTTGAAACTCAAACTTTTAATTACATATAAACTGCTATACTGAGTCTAATTAAATACATTCACATAACAAGATCTTATTTCACCATTGTCGTTATGTTTATTCAATTCATTTTCATGAAATAAATCAGTTTTATTCGATTACTTTTATCATATTCATTTTTCTTTCATCCTCTTTTATACTCAAGTTAAATCAACCATCTTCTTTTATTCCTGTTTATTCTGGTAAAGATTATTTCAGATAGTTATTAATTATTCTGCTTTTCAATCATTATGAAATTATTATGGTTTCTTGTTCTTTTTCTTTAAAGGGAGGGTGCGGGTAAAATCAAACATTTGTTAATATGTGTTTTAATGGAATCAGCATATTTAATTATGCATGATTACATACTCTGTTCATCTGAATAATACTTATTAAAGAAAAGAAAATTTAATTTATTTTGAAAAAGCGCCACCTAGTGACAAATAGCATAAGCTTCGCTCGAGTCATTGACGCCATCTTACTGTGATTTTACAAACGTTGTGCAAAAAACTTTAGTATATATCTGCGAGTAATATTATTAATTATAACTCTAAAAATACTTTATTTGTTAGTATATTGTATATAAATCACAAATTTATTTATTTATAGCTTATTTGGGAAGATAATCAGACATTCTATAAACGTTCATGAAGATTGTTCTGGAAATGATGTAAACAGCGCCATCTATGAGATGATCGCATAAGCTTATGTTGACTAATATAAACCCTATTTTCTCTGAAAATACAGTGATTTGAGATGAAACATTTCATATTCGTAACTAATCATTGTTTATTTATGATATTATGAACAAATATTTGATATGAAAATTAGACGCACATCAACCCCCCCCCCCTTTAATAGCAGAAAAGATCACTGTCGGAGTTTGCTCATTCACAGTCATTGTAAACCTTAAATCTAAATATCTATAAGAAATCAAACATCAAATCGAATATCAATATATGAAACAACAAATACAGAAATTACATCGTATAAGTGTTTATACTTTTAACAACTGTATTCATTATACAAACGTACATCTTGTTGGCCGAAACCATTAGATATTTACAACATATTGAGTTATATCATTCTAGTATATTTATCTCACATTACAATGTATAATTTACAAGCCATTATTGCTATTTTCTTAGATTATTTCAAATATTTCCTTCATAACAAAATGGTTATATATATATTATATATATAAAAGTTCTAACAAACTATCCTTTTCAAAAAATATTTTATATACCAATAGCATATACAGTACATCGATCAGATTTACTATTATTCCTTCAATAAAACATAATTTTCTAATAAACAGTCAAATTAACTACAATAAAGATTATTATTTCTGAATCTAATGTTAACTTAACACTTGGTCAGAAATGTTACAAGTTTCCTAACTATTAATTAAGTATTTAAATTAGAATAATCGAAATGCTTAACTAAAGGGGCAGTTCAGTCAAAAAGTATAATACCCACTGAGCTAGCAAGGGACACTATCCTGTAAAACTTGTGAACAACATAGAAAAGATGAAATAGTAACGAGTTCCTTTAGAAGAAGCAATTCAATTAACGCACTTTAACATCATTCTCACTTAGCAATCTGACAGCAATAAAACTTTTGCTATTATGTTTACATGGAAACGCAAATGGAAGTATCACCCCCTAAGACATACAGGTTACAGGTTATTGGTCCCCCAGTATTGCTTTGATATCAGCACTGAATTTCCATTAAAATATCTTTATTAAAAGACTCTAAAATCAAAAAATCACAACTTAAAATTCATAATTAACAATATATACAATATTTACACATTCATTCATCCATTCTCAATTTTCTTCTTCTCCACATACACTCCAAGTATCTTCTACACTCCCTTGCCCACACTAAATCACTTCCAAACAACTGATCTTTCACACTAACACCACTCATTCCAAATTCTCTTCTGACACACTCATACCATTCACACGCACACAAAAAGTGCTCCAAGCTCTCTACCACTCCTAAGTCACACGCAACACAATTAACATTTCCATTCACATATCTCTCTCTCCACTTTAGCCTCAGACTATTACTCCTACATCTATACAGCAAAACAGATCCCCAGTCATTCTCATACAATCCTTCATCTCTGATCTCACTCTTACATTCATTATACAAACTAATTGTACTCTTTTGCATTCTCTCCTCATTCCACCTATCACTCTCCCATGCATACACCTTTTTCTTTATACATTCATTACTCATATCATCCAATTCATTCAATCGCACTCCCACTCTCTCTCTATACACTTTCACAGTCTCTAACCATTTACACTTGGTCCATTCACACATATCCTCATACATCATTTTCAACAATTCATTCTCACCATTCCTCACATGCATGCTTCTCATAATTCAACTTCGCCTTCATATCTCTTCGGCTTGTGGACAGAGTAACTTACCTCGGAGTGACCCTGGACTCAAAGCTGAGCTGGATCCCCCATATAGTTGACAAGTCTGCTAAAGCCAATAGATTCCTTCTACTGTGTAGCGAGCAGTTGGACAGACCTGGGGGCTTTCTCCGAAGGTCATGATGTGGATTTTCACCACCATGATTAGACCCATTAAGTTATGAGCTACGCTGTTACGGTTTGGGCGGCGGGGCGCTGGAGACTCGGACATACGACCTGAAGCTGTCCACACTGCAGCGGAAGGCTTGTATTGCCAGTTTAATTTGGACAAAAAATTATCAATTTTTATCAGTAGACTTTCCAATATTTTATGTACAATATATCTTTCTTTTAGATATAATTATACACCTTTGAAAGAAATATTAATTAGAGACAAAAAGTTTAATTTTCTATTCTAAGAAAAATGTGACCCACCAGTGGGTCACATCGCAGGAAACATGTTAATAAAGGTTATGATAGGTCTGTCAGAATTTTCTAAAAGTTAGATTAGTTAATGATCCTTGTTACCCCACTTTCCGAACACTATCAGTGTCCGAGACATCCAAAAAGTAAGACATATTTTTTCAATTGGAAAATTATTCCTGTAACCAAGTACCTACTAAATTTTTTCATTTTTCCGTGATTTATGTTAAACTGACACGAAATTTATCCCTTTTCTGCTATAAAAAGTTCTGCTATCGAAGTACGTTATTAGTGGAAGACTCAAGAAAACCTGGTAGTTGTGTCTGTATTAGATTGTATATATTGTTAAAATATGTTATCTCTTGTTTTATTTAAAATTATATATTTTTTGTCTCGTATATCAATTAACTATCTTACCACTTTTTGATTGAATTGTTCATACCTTTTAATATTGTTTAAATCCTAGAAGTTTCCAGGCTGCAGGCAGAACGGAATAACCAACCTGGTTATTCAACAGCTTTAATAGGTGGTCTTTGGTTCAAAGCCACGAAAAGAAGAAGTATGTTATTACGTTAGTTATTCTCAGTAGCTTCATAGAATGTAATGGGTAACACAGTCTGCAAGACTGCAAAAAACTTGCCAGTCTGCAGAATATGGAAGAATACGGGAGTTTTTGATTGAATTTTAGAAATTTGAGATCTCTGCGAGAGATCTTGAATTAATTCCTATGTTACCATTAATTTAGCTGCATTAATTTAGCAAATCGTATCCTTTACACTCTGCGTCACAGTAGCTAATTAAATGCTATTACCTATACTAAAGGGCCGTACACACGTAGGGTTTTTTAAGTCTCTCCACCAGACTTATTGCTTAGCTCCTCCTACTTTTTCCACGAGAATAGAAGAAAAATTATATAGCTAATTATTATTTATTTCAGTTGGTATCCATGATACTTGGTATCCATGATACCTGTAGGTATCATGGATACCAACTGAAATAAATAAAAAAATTCTCGTTTTTTCTTATATTCTTTCTCGTGGAAAAAGTAGGAGGAGCTTAGCAATAAGTCTGGTGGAAAGACTTTAAAAACCCTACGTGTGTACGGCCTTTAAGAGTTTATGAGACTATTTTCCTTAACATTTTGTGTCTCTTGCAGTTACTTTGCTTCTGCCAAGTAAGTATTCACAACAGAGGTGTTAGTAATTGTACATACATACCAAAGTAGCTACTAGCTATTATATTCTTGTTTTGATGTCATTGTGGTCATTTAATTTAGGGTGAATTATGAGCTAGCTACACGATTTCATATTTTTGAAAGTGTATCCAGGCATCATGGATGCAAAATATATATCATAATTAATTATAAATATATACCTATCATAACTGCAATTTTAATTTACTCTTCTCATGGATGATGGAATAAGTGGAAACATTCAGTAGTAACTCGTATCTAACCTTAGACTTGCACAGCTATAACTTTGTTCCTTCGTACGCAGAGCTTTGGAACATGCGGCCATCATCAGCAAGGAGATGGGGGAGTTTGACATGGTGGCTCAGTTTGCGGAGAGGTCATGCAAGCTGTACAGAGATCACGGAACAGTTGACACTGCCGCTGCTATGCTTGACAAAGCAGCTAAAATAATAGAGGGCACCAGACCCCAAAGAGCCATGGACTTGTATAAACAGGCAGTGGACATTGCTCTGGTTAGTTAAATAGATTATCAACTCTCTTAGGCTCTATAGATAGTCTTTATAGCTATCCTTTGATTCAAAATTATCCTACATATCTTTCTAATTGTGCCTATAGCTAGCTAATTGTTTTACTCAAGGGAGATTCAGAGGATCTATCCTGAAGCTGTCTGTTGTGAATTGAAAAGAAGGGGTGGCGTCCCTTGGGCCCTTAACTGTTGTAATTTGAATTAGCTATGTGTTATCTTTTTTTCATTTTTGCCCTGTTTATCATTTTTTAAATGATGCTACTTGCAGTTTTAGAGGATAGTGCTGTGGTTATAGCTAGTCTTCAACTACGAGGTCTTAGATTTTGTGTTAGGTTGACTTGTAGGCTCTATTTACTATCACCTCTTCATTTTCCTCTTCCATCCGTGAGTGCAGTCACCAGTGCTTGTGTCCTTTTTTGTCACATTCCTTGGTAAGTGACTGTATTCACAAAGTAGCTTCTCTGCATCCATGAGCACTGTCGCTGTTTAGTGGTTGATGACTTTGATCATGGAGCCATTTTCCTTACTGACTGCTTCTTCGAGTTCCTTGTACTTAATATTCTTTTGATGTCAGCGATATGGCCTTTAGTTCCGAAACAGACGTTAAACCCCTACTAAATTACTCAGCTGGTCCCTAATTTCATCTTTGTATCTCTCCAAGTCAAGAAGACTTACCCCCTAAATCAATTTAACAGTGTGAAGGTACACCGCGCAGAGCCGCAGAGTTTCAGACCAAGTTGTGCCGCCTGACTGTCAGACTCCACATGTTGCCTGAAGCTGCTGAGAACATCAAAACTAACATCTCATTCTTCAAAGACGGGGAGTACATGGGTGAGAAAACATCTGCCTGTTACAGAGAAAATAGCTAATCTAGCTAGCTAGCTACATTCATTGAGTAGATTACTCTGATGATATGTACCTAGTTATTTATAATGCTTATAGCTGTTCCAGTAAATTTAAGACTGGAGGTAATAGTGATAGCTTGTGTCAATTATTTCAACTAGCTAGTTAGTTTGTTATCTATATATTAATATGATGCGTGCCTGTTACTGTATGTCTCCTATTTATTTTACAGTAATCTTAAATTATTCTAAATATTGTATTTATAAGTAGAGATTTAAAGCAAAGTAAAAAAAATTAGATTCCTTTCATGTATCCCTACTACCACCGTCACAATCTCTATATTGATATGATAGCGTGTGTGTCAAATGGAGAGTCAGTGGCCAAAACAATATAGTGTCTTATGGGACGGTTAGTTCCTTATTTTGGGGTCACTTAACTGGCAATCTGGTGTCATTTCAAGGGAGCAAGGTCCTCTCCACACCTGCGTTTCTCAACACCTCCTTTAAAAAAATGTTCATGGCAAAATGTTTAGCTGCAATTGATTTTAACGGAGGTGTTCACATTTGCCTTAGAAGAAATGCTGGTAAAAAAAGTCGCAAGTGTGAAGGGGTCCGTTAAATTAAAATAAAAAGACCCACAAAAAAGTGTATATACCCAAGTTTGAATTAATATAAATATATCACACGTACAATCTTGAGTAATGACGGTGGTAGAATGGATAGATACTGTTAGAATTAGGTTAAATAACAGTGGGTTAACAACGTTAAGACATAGAGTTTATTTAAAGAGTAAATATGTTATACAATTAGAAGTCTATATAGAGAGATGAGTGAATCATATCTCTCTCTGAGTAATGTTAAAGACAGACTTACTTCAGAAACTACAAGACAGGGTATTTAACCCTCGACGGAAGTGTGATCGACTTTAGACCTTATGTCCGTTTCTCATTAAAAGTAATACATAGTTATTGAAACAATAGGTAATTTAATATAGCTGAGCTAGTCTAACAGGAAGTTAACATTAAATATATAACGAGTGTGTAATACATTTAACTAAAATTTCAACACTCCTCCTCACACGACATTATATATTTTTCATGCCTATTAATTCAACTAATTTGGTAAATCTATCAATAGGCAACGGTTTAGTGAATATGTCAGCGAGCATAGTTTCGCTGGGGCAATACACAAGTTTAATTGTGTTTGAAGCAACAAGATCTCTAATGTAATGAAATTTAATATCAATGTGTTTCGATCTAGGATGATTTTTTTCATTTTTAGCAATACAAATAGCTGACTGATTATCCTCAAACAAAACTATAGGATTCTTATTTGGTACTTTAAGATCTAATAGTAATTTATTTAGAAATACAGCTTCTTGGGAGGCTCCAGAGAGGGAAACATATTCAGCTTCAGCTGTTGATAAAGCAACACATGACTGTTTCACAGAGCGCCAAGAAATAATGGAATTATTTAACATAAAGCATTGGCCAGAAGTACTTTTCCTATCAACTCTGTTTCCTGCCCAGTCGGCATCAGAATAACCTATCAACTCAGAATCTTCATTACCATATGTAATGCCAAGATCCGGTGTGCCTTTTAGGTATCTAAATATTCTCTTAATTGCAGACCAGTGCTTAGTGTTTGGATTGGAACAAAATTTAGAGACATTTCCAACTGCATAAGTTATGTCAGGTCTAGTTTTAGTAGATAGATACAGTAAGGCACCTACAGCTGATTGATATTTAGTTTTGTCTACTAGTTCACACTCATCAGTAGTTGGTTCCAAATGGGAATTAACATCAGCAGGGGTTGAAATAGGTTTGCAATTATTGAATTCAAATCTATCTAATAACTCGTTGACAAATGAAGATTGATTTAGGGCTATTTTATTTTCGTCTTGAACGATTTTTATGCCTAAGAAATAGGATAATTTTCCTAAGTCTTTCATCTCAAATTTAGCACTTAAATCAATCTTGATTTTAGTCAGATCATCATAGTTCTTACATGCTACAATAATATCATCTACATACACAGAAATGAAGCATGGAGAGTTATTGATTAATTTAACATATATACAAGAGTCACAAGAGGACTGAATAAAGCCTAAGGATTTAAGATATGCATCCAACGCATCATTCCAACATTTGGGTGATTGTTTTAATCCATACATAGATTTATTAAGTTTACATACTAAATCTTCTTTTCCTGGAATAGCATAGCCAGGAGGCTGTCTAATATAAACATTTTCTTTAAGATCCCCATTCAAAAAAGCAGAATTTACATCCAAGTGATGTACAAATAATTTATGGTTAGCTGCTAAAGATAACATGGTTCGCACCGATTCAAATCTCACTACAGAAGCAAAAATTTCATCATAGTCGATTCCAGGTCTCTGTAAAAAACCCTGAGCGACTAATCTAGCTTTATATGAAACCACTCTACCATCAGATCCCTTTTTTCTTTTAAACACCCATTTAGATTTAATTATATTTAAATCTGAGGTAGGTTTTACGAGTTCAAAAACTTTATGTTTCTCAAAAGCATTTAATTGGCATGTTTCCATTTAGAGGATTCAGAACCGCTATTAAGAGCCTCAGATACCGACCTAGGTTCGATACTGATATTCCCATTGACTAATAAACCCTCCTCCTCCTCTTCAACATGATCATACTCCCAACTACCATATCTAATAGGAGCTCGACGAATTCTGGACGATCGTCTAAGATCCTCATTAGGACTGATAGCTGGTACAGGTTGCGCCTCAGGGAGGAGTATTGGAGGGTTATCGTCAGAAGGTTGATTCTCTGGTCCAGCAGGTTCTGAATCTTCTGAAGGGAACACCAGTGGAGAGGTAGGAGTCTCACTCAGTTGAGGGCTCTCAATCTTAGATGAAATTGATTCATCAAAGGTTACATTCCTGGAAAAGAAGATTCTTTTAGATTCAACATCATACATCTTATACCCTTTAGTAACTGTGCCATAGCCAATAAACAGACATTTGGTAGCTTTATTTTCTAACTTTGATCTTTCCTCTCGAGAAATATGGGCATACCCTGTGCATCCAAAAACTTTTATATGACCGACGTTGGGTTTTCTAAGATTTAAAGCTTCATATGGAGTTTTATTTACTAAAAATGAATTAATGCATCTATTATTTAGATAATTTGCAGTATATAGTGCTTCACCCCAGAATTCCTTATCAATTCCTGAATCAGATAACATACATCTAACTTTTTCCATAATAGTTCTATTAAATCTTTCAGCTAACCCATTTTGTTCAGGAGTTTTAGGAATGGATTTCTGGTGAATTATACCTTCATTTCGTAAATATGATTCAAACTTATTTGAGGTATATTCTCCTCCATTATCTGACTGCAAGGTTTTAATTTTCCTTTCATAAATATTTTCAACCATAGCTTTCCATTCCAAAAACTTCTGAAACACATCACTCTTATGTGCAATAACATATATCCAGGAGTATCGAGTAGCATGATCAATAAAGGTCAGAAAATATGAATTATTACCCCTGGAAGTGGGAGTAATTTTCCCACAGACATCTGTGTGGATTAAATCAAGAGGTTTACAATTTTTCTTAATGCTTGTAGAAAAAGGTATTTTATGCATTTTCCCATTACAGCAGTGTTCACACACACCTTCTATAGCTTTTAATTTACTATCCAGACCATTTACTGATTTAGTTCGGATCATTTTAGTCAAGTTATCTTTACCTATATGACCGAGCCTTCTGTGCCATAGAAAGTTTACTTCATTTTGATCTACAGTTACTGCAGCTTTATGAACTAAAGTATTAAGATAATAGAGTTTACCAACACAGTTAGCCTCAGCCATTAACTCTTTATTTTCGTTCAAAATTTTACATTTATCATCTTCAAAAATAATAGATTTATTATTACTTGTCATTTTAGACACTGATAGTAGATTAAAAGCTAGATTTGGCACATATAGTACATCATTTATTTTACATGTTCTACTCCCACCACCTGGTATATTCACAATAACAGAAACATTTCCTAGTGAAATAGCTTGTAAGACATCTCCATTTCCTACTTTAACATTTATAGGTTTGCTAATATTTGCAAAATCTTTACATAAATTTTTATCACCACTCATGTGTGATGAAGAGCCTGAATCTATTATCCAAATATTACTGTCGGCATATTTGTTACAAAGAGCGATATCATTAGCATACATTGTGTGATTTAGTTCTATATGACTTACATTTACAACATTTGGCTGGTTTTGAGTTCTGTTAGTTTGAGAAGACCTTTTAAATTTAAAGCAGTCCTTTTTCAGGTGTCCCATCTTATTGCAGAAATGGCAAATGATGGACTGTTTGTTTACTCCAGCATAATTCTGAGTATTTGATAATGCTAATGCATTATTGGTTTTAATACTCAACTTTTCAGCTTCTCTCCGGAGTGTGTCAGCTACGGTAATCCAGTTAGGGATGTCTGTCTGAGTTTCAAGTGCAGTGACAAGCACTTCAAACGGCCCTGGCAGTGATGACAGAAGACAAATCACTTTATCCTCTTCACTGATCACTTGATTTAACAAGGCAAGCTCTTGAAAAACTTCAGTTAGTTCCTTCAAATGAAAGTCGAGTAGATCAGGAGACTTCAATTTTAGATTGTAGAGCTTTTTCTTCAGACGAAATTTGTTAGCCCACGTGTTTTTCTGAAACGTTTCTTGAAGAGTAGTCCAGACAGCGTGTGGATCCGTCGGTTGTCCAACTAAGTACAATTGATCCGGTGAAATAGATAGTACTATATCTGCCAGAGCTTTATTATAATTATTAGCATAGGCATTCTTCGCCTCAGTTGAAGCTGAATCAATTGGAACTGTTTTAGATCCATCCGCAAAATCCATCAGTTTCTCTCGTAAGAGGTACATCTTCATTTGTATCCTCCATGTAGGGTAATTATTTCCGTCTAGGGGAACAATCCCCTGTAACTTATTTGAAGACATGTTTTCAAAGTATTTATTCAATATTTAACAAACATAAACAACCAATGCAGTTAAATTGATTTACTGTTTAACTGAACTGATGTTTTAACATTATTCTAATTCATAAGAATAACTGAATATAATTATTAATATTCAATTGGAACAACAACAGAAGTCTTAGTTCGCAAGAGCCTTTTGTTGAAAGTATTTATTATCATTCAATACTTTAACAAACATAAACAACCACAGCAGTTAAATTGATTTACTGTTTAACTGAGTTTGATGTTTTAAAATTATTCTAATTCATAAGAATAACTTCACTGAATATAATTATTAATATTTAATTGGAACAGTAACACACGTCTTAGTTCGCAAGAACCTTTTGTTGAAAGACTGTTTACCAAAGGATAAGGTCACAGATTTAAAGGTAATTTGTGACCTCTCTTGACACCTCTTCCGCAAAAATACTAAATCATTATATTATAACACAAGTGCATTTTTCGCTAGAGCAATCATTATAATTGACCTCATTAGCGCGTGAACACGATATGCTTACGCAAGCGTTTTGAGTGATATGTTTCATATAGGTTAACACTTTTTTCACAGCACTTCGTTTTTATTACTGTTATAAACTTCTAATTTGTTTAAACATAATTTGATTTATAAACTCTTATCGTTCACTGGGCCCATAACCTGTTAGAATTAGGTTAAATAACAGTGGGTTAACAACGTTAAGACATAGAGTTTATTTAAAGAGTAAATATGTTATACAATTAGAAGTCTATATAGAGAGATGAGTGAATCATATCTCTCTCTGAGTAATGTTAAAGACAGACTTACTTCAGAAACTACAAGACAGGGTATTTAACCCTCGACGGAAGTGTGATCGACTTTAGACCTTATGTCCGTTTCTCATTAAAAGTAATACATAGTTATTGAAACAATAGGTAATTTAATATAGCTGAGCTAGTCTAACAGGAAGTTAACATTAAATATATAACGAGTGTGTAATACATTTAACTAAAATTTCAACAAGATACATGAAAATAATTTAATTCACTTCAACTCATTTTTTGACTACTCATAAATACGATATTTATATTAATTCAAACTTGGGGAGACTTTTTTGTGGGTCACCCTGTATAGCAAGTGTGGCCAGAGAATTACCTATGAGAGCCGCACGAGATTGCCCTGTAGGTGCATATTTAATTAAAATCCGTAACATTGATAAAAGAGTTTTATGAGAATATTAGCTAGCTACATTTTATATATTAAAACTTTGAATTTATTTAATACTAGTGCACTTTCCTGTTAAAAATAACAGGTCATAATCAATCTATACTAATAATTTCCTTAGTGTGTTTATTTATTTATTTGGTGTCCGCTTCTACATGACTGGTATTAATTATGAATAATGTAACTATGATATGCACGGGAATATATTGACTTGGTATTAATATTCTTCTGTTTTTAATCTATTTTAAAATGTTTTTATCTACGAAAAAGTATCAGTTTATGCAGAAAAATGAATTTTATTTTAATTTACTAAAAAAGTCTATTGGAAACTCATTATTTTTAATGGGCAAATACACTAGTTTTATAGATAAAATGCATTTAAAAATTGAATAAAAACATAGGAATTTAAATACCAAGTCAATATATTCCCGTGCGTATCATAGTCACCAGGGCTTCAAAGTTGATACATAGCTAAAATGTTAGACTCAGACTCCATTAGCTATAAAGAATTTCACCGACTCCACGACTTCGACTCCAACAAACAGTTTTACAGTATCATTATAGCTAAGTAATATTGAGTGTTTAGACTATAAATATTGATTCAATTCATATCTGTGAGCAGTTATTAGTTCTTATGAGATATTTAACATGATGAACAACAAATAAAATGGATCTAAATTTTTGTGACTTATAATCTATAGCTTGGAGTCGGAGTCGGTACAAATTTTCTACTCCTGACTCCGACTCCACCGAAAAATAGCTTTGATTCTTCATGTTTAATACCCATAGTTTAAAAGCGGACACCAAAAGAAAAAAATAAATGAACACACGAGGGAAATTATTAGCATAGATTGATCTGATTGACCATTTGTTCAGTCTGTTTCATAAATACATATTTACAATCTAAATATTTGATATTGAATCTTATTAAAATGAAAAGAAATGTAGCTATTTAAATTAAATAAATCACATTGGGGGAAGTGAAGGTGGGGTAAGTGTATGTAAAGTGTTGAGCTAAAATATAACTTAGTTAGTTTAGGTAAAAGGTTGTATGGTGATAATATCCAATGGATGAAATGAACTGTAGCTACTTCAATAATTTATTACATTGAATTTACTTTCCATAGCTAGTTAATCTGTTTGACTGACTGACACGTTCATTTTAATTGATTGGACCAAAACCTCTTTGTTGTTTTTCTAATTCTGTGGAATCTCCACTTAAACCAGCTAGTATATATTATAGCTGTAGCTACAGCTAAAGTTTAGAGCTCACAGTGTCTTCTTTTCAGCTCCCATTGGGCGGGAGTGTGTGGCGCTGGTGTTGGTGCAGTTGGCCAAAGGGGACACAGTAGCGGCACAGAAAGCATTCAGAGAGTACGGGGAGTACTGCGAACCACAAGAGGTGAGTGAAGGGCATTTCTTGTCGAACTGCTAATCTAAAGAGGAATATTCTGTTCAAGCTTAATATTCGCTTGTACTCCTTATAAAACAACTTCGATCGATGTTTGTAAACAATCAGAATTTGCAACCCAACATCTATGATTATTAAACTGCTATTAGCTAGCTACCTAATTCTCTCACAATTTCACTCGATCGAATTGTATTGCATATAAATTAATACTTTTTACATAAATGGAAATTGTAAAAATGAAGGTGGTACCTAATGACATGGAGAATAAAAATGTATAATAAATATTGAACATACATATGTGCATACACTTAATTTATTGTATAATTTAAAATTATATAATTGTGAGAATTAGCTAGGAATCACAAATCAGTACACAGGGTTTAACGTTTGGTTCGTAACAAAAGGATATTTTGCTGACGTCAAAAGGAAATTAAATACAAGGAGCTCGAAGAAGCTACCAGAAAATAAAGTTGTTCCATGAACAAAGTCATCTAAAGCCGTCAGGTGGCAATACTAATGGATGCAGAAAAGTCACTGACTTTATCTAGCTACATAACAAAATAGTATTTCAGAAGAATCAGTAACTAGCTAAATTGCCAGTAAGTGACTGGCAGTTTTCCATGTAGCTACCATATCTATCAGCTCTTCATGGTCTTGTGCGTCGCATCAGAATTAGTCACACAGCTTCTTGATGTAAAATTATCCTCCCACAGAATGTTAGAGAACAAATAGCTATGCCTCTCTATACATCAAAATTCGACATACTATATTAATTCATTATGCAAACTGAATTAATATATCTAGCTATCATATTTAACACCCATGTATTGAATTTTTATTGACTTTTTAAAAAAAGTTTGACTAAGAAATGTAAACTTATTATTGATTAACGACTGAATCATTTCTGTAGCTGCTGTTGTTGTAAAGCATCGATAGATAATAAGTATAACTCTTCATGTTCCTCTCTGCAGGTAGACATGCTCACGCGACTGTTAGATGCGTTTGATGAGCAAGATGGTGACGCTGTGGCTAAGATGCTGAGAAGTCCTTTCATCCGCTCCATGGATGTGGAGTACAGCAAACTGGCCAGGGATATGAACACACCCGCACCTTCTAAGGTAACACTCACAGTGCTCTGTGACACTCACAGTGCTCTGTGACACTCACAGTGCTATGTGACACTCACAGTGCTCTGTGACACTCACAGTGCTCTGTGACACTCACAGTGCTCTGTGACACTCACAGTGCTCTGTGACACTCACAGTGCTCTGTGACACTCACAGTGCTCTGTAGCACTTGTTGTTGTTGTTGTTTAGCCCCCCCCCCGACCCTCAGGGAGCAGGGGGCGACCGAGTGAACGCGCCTCAGGAGAAGCCACCCGAGACACGTGTGGGGGTATGGGCCTAAGTGAACCCAATATCCCTCAGGAAGGCAATGACTTCCTGAGGGCGGGTCCATAGGTGCTCCAGTGAGTGAGTGTTGTGTGTGGTCCAATGTTGTTGTAGTGTTGGACATTGTGTGAGAATGTGGGAGATTGTCCCCGGATCCGTGGAGCAGTACTCACACAGATCCGAGTCCGCCCTCCCAATTCTGTGTTTGTAAGAAGGGAGAGAATGGTGATGTCCACATCGGAGACGTGACAGGGACGCGAGAGGTGAACCTCACTGTAGTCGATAGGGGGAGGCCTAACTCCTAGAAGAGAGTTAGGTGGGAAGGAGGAAATTGCTCTGTCTGTGAGTGTGGTGTGTATATGTCTTTGTAGTGAAGTGTTTGGTGGGGTGTCTGGGAGTGTATTAAAGATGTTTCTGTAGTGTGTGGCTGGTGTAAGGTGAATGTTTCGTGGAGTCCTTCGCTCAATTTGCATGTAGTGTAATGGATGAGAGGGGCTTAGTGTGGAGGTGTAGAAGTGTGCACCCCTCATATCCATGTGTGTAGCGAGCGGAAGGACTCGTGTCTCCTCATGGAGGTGTGTTGTGGGTGTTGTTTGTGTGCAGCCGGTGGCAATCCGGAGTGCAGTGTTTTGTGTACGCTGGAGTTTGTGTAGGTGTGTGTTGGCTGTATCAGGTGACCAAGCTGTGTGCGCGTATGTGAGGATGGCTCTAATGAACTGTTTGTATAGTGTTGTTGTGTCTTCCTTGGAGTGTCCGTAAGTAGTGTGAGTGAGGGCGCGCATGACGTTCAGTCTGTTTTTGGCTCTGTTGTTGGTGTCGTTAATGTGGTGTTTAAACGTCATGCCGCGGTCAAGTGTGATTCCAAGGATTTTAGGCGTGTTGTTAATGGGAAGGGGAGTGTTGTTAAGTGTTATGTTTGGATGGGTATTGTATTCACGAGTATGGGGGGAGATGAGTGTGAGGGAGGATTTGTTTGCGGAGACCTTTAGTCTGTTTGTTTCTAGCCAGTTTTCTAGTGAGTAGATGTATGTTTGTAAATTGTTGGCTGCGGTCTCGTGTTTGGGATGTTGCGACATGATGGTGACATCATCCGCATATATAGGGGTGTGTACCGAGGTGTTTGTTGGCGAAGGGAGGTCGTGGAGGTATAAAGTGAAGAAAGTAGGTGAGAGAACGGAGCCCTGCGGTACTCCGTCAGTGTAGTGTCGTGTTCTGGAGGACTTGCCGTTGTAGAGTGTTTTGCCAGAGGTGCCTGAGAGATAATTGGCAAGCCATTTTTTAAACGAGTCGTGGATGTGTGTGTTGAGTATTTTGTTAATGAGTAGGTGTCGTGGAACTGTATCGAAGGCTTTACTTATGTCAATGGCAGCTATAAGTGTCCTACTTGCAGGTTTGTTAGAGTTCAAGCCTTCGAGTGTTGTTTGTGTGAGGTGGGTAAGGAGAGTAGATGTGGAGTGTTCGGATCTGAAGCCGTGTTGTGAGGGGGATAGTGGGATGTGTGGTGTTTTGTTGTTGAGAACCAGCCTCTCGAGTATTTTGGAGGGGGTAGAGAGTAAGGAGATAGGTCTATATGAGGCTGGATCTGTGGGGGGTTTGTTGGGCTTCAGAATCGGGATGATCTTGGCTTGTTTCCATGTGTTGGGTATACTATTGTTCTGAACTGAGTAGTTGAAGATGTCTGTGAAGACCCTGATGGCGTGTGGTCCTAGATGTTTTAAATGTTTGTTTGATATTCCATCAGGGCCAGTGGAGGGAGTGTTCTTAGTAGCCCGGATAGCCTCGGTGACCATTGCCGGGGTGATGGGAGGTGTAGGGAGATGATTAGTGCATGTTCTGTGCAGGCGACGCAGTATTTTCCTATCTATTGGGCGTGTGGGTAACCTACTTGTATTAGAATAATGTTTGTTAAGAGCGTTCGCCTGCTGTGTGTCGGTGAGTATTGTGTTGTTGTGTGTAAGGGACTCGTGTGTTTTTGGTTGGTCTATGTATTTGTTATTGAGTCCCCTAATGAGTTTCCAGAGTTTGTTTGCGTCTGAGCGGAAATTAATAGTGTTTAGTGTGCTTTGCCATATGTTCTGTTGCTGTGTTTTAATTTCCGCTTCAATGTCAGTGTTGAGTTGTTGTATGCGTGTTATGGTATCATGTGTGGGTGTGAGAGTGCGAAGGTGTTTCCTAATCTGTATTAAGTGTTTTATGTTTGGAGTGAAGGTGGGGTTAAAGTGTCTGATGTTACCTGTGGGTATAAAGTGTTTGTTTGCGGTAGAGATTATGTTGGTCACATGTTTTGTGGCTGCATCTATGGAAGAGAAGTTGTTTAAGTTAAAGTGTTCTAGTTGGTTTTCCATAGATGCAGTAAATTCGTTCCAATGTGCTTTTTTGTAGTTAGTGAAAGTGTGTCGTTGTTTGTGTGGGCTAATAGGTGCGTGTAGGTTGTATGTGATGAGTATGGGAAGGTGGTCTGAACTAAGTTCGTGTAGTGTTTTCCACGAGGAGCGGAGTGTAATGTCGGGAGTGGCAAATGTAATGTCGGGAGATGTTGGTTGTGTGTGTATGTTAAAGGGTTTTCGTGTTGGTGTGTGTGCGTCGTTGAGTATAATGTGTGTGTCAAGTTGTGTAGTGATTGTGTCGGCTCGAGTGTCTGTTTGTTGTGTGGTGAGCCAGGTAGGGTCGTGAGCGTTGAAATCCCCCAGGATGAGAGAGTTAGTGAGGGTGTTTAGGTGTTCTAGGTGTGGTGTGTATCCTGGGGGTGTGGAGTCTTTGGGGGGTATGTTAATGTTTGTTATGTTGTATGTGCGTTTGTGTATCTGTATACGTATAGACTGTAGTTCGAGTGTGGGATCTTGTGGCATTCGTGAGAGTGTTTCGGCAGTTGTGTTAGTGAAGGGTATGTTTTTGTGGATCAGTGTGATGAGGCCCCCTCCGCCTCGTGTAGGCCGATCGTGTCTAAGTGTTGTGTATCCAGGAAACTTTGGTGTGATTTTGTTATTGGTAAGTTTTGTTTACTGGATAGTGGCTATATGTATGTGGTGTTCGTGTAGGAGTGTCTTGAGTTGCATGCGCTTGTTTTGAATGCCGTTTATGTTAAATTGTAAAATCTTCAGTGTGTTGCGTGGACCAGTAGGAAGATTAGCAGGAAAAACAGGATCAGGTTGAGGAAGGGGAGGACCAGGATGGCCAGGTGCAGGTACAGGAGGAAGAACTGGCTGAGCAATAGGAGGAGGAATAGGCGCAAGAGGAGTGAGAGCGATAGCAGGAGGGGTGTTGAGTGGTATATGTGGTGGTGTAGAAAGAGCAGTTATTAGGACAGGTGTAGATTGAAGAAGGGGAGGACCAGGAGGGCCAGGTGGAGTAACAGGTGGAAGAATAGGTCGAGTGATAGGGGAAGAGGTGGATGGAAGAGAGGCGGTAGCGATAGTAGGAGAGAGAGGAGTGGGGTTGGGAGTGTTGGGTGGTGTTGTTGGAGTAATGTTGTGTGAAGGGTGACAGTTTTTACACCGCCAACCCTGTGGGATATGTCTATGTTGGTGGACCCCAGAGCAGCGTTTATTGTAGTGTGTCCAGCTGCTACAGGCTTCACACTGAATTCCGCCTGTTCGGCGGGTCCAGGGAAGACTGCATGTTGGACACATGTAAGGGCCAGGATTGGTCTCAATGTCACCGGAGAGTAGGAGTAGGAGAGTTAAAGGGGGAAGTATGCCGGCTCACACTCCCCCCTTGGGGAAAAAACGCTTTGGGGCTGTGTGTGTACGAGGGTGGGCAAAGCCCGGGGGGACACTCGGGTCGCGTCCCCACTGGGTGAGGACGGGGGGTTGAAGAGTCTTTCGTGCCCATATTGGGCCACGCCGCCACCGCGTGTAGGCTCTCTTCTGGGCGGCTTTCAATTTGGTTGCAGCTCAGTCTATACTATTTCAGTATTTGATGCACTAACACTCACTGACTTTATTTATGATAATTTGATCATTTTAGAGAGAAATTTGGTGATTTTTGGAGAGAGCTGGAGAGACAAATGGAGAGTTTGTGAGCCATACTATTTTACTTGGTTCACCGACTTGTTGATTGAATCTGGCTGGAGACTTTCCTGTCAGGCTTAGAAATATGTTTGATGATAGATATATTCAGTTGAAGAAGTAGCTAGCTACATGATAGAAACCTCTTTCCATTCTTTATCTCATGTACTATTCTCCTCTTCACAACTAACCAATGCAACATTTCAGGAGGCTTGCAATCCTGGTTCGTTATACGGAATAGAGAGGGAGACTGCATCAAACGAGTGATGGGGGAGAGGATTAAACAACTCACGATGCTGTTGAGTGCCAGTCGTTTGACATCGTTAAAGCCACCCAGGTAAGGTTAAAAACATAGTAAATTGACTTCATCAATATATACTGTAGCTAATGCTTTAGGTAGGTATGTTTTTTAATTTTATTGTGTATCTTTCAAGTTTTGGACCATTCTTTTTTCCTAACTAACTACAAAGTGGTTCTATATAGCTAAACCTATCTGATATTTATCCAGGGTAAGGTCAGTTTTATCGAACAGTCCCACATTTTAGGTCATGGCTATAAGAAAAGGTACAGCTAGCTACAATAACAATTAGCTAGCTACTTAATTTTTATTGATATTCATCAATTAAAATAATGAATTTAATTATCAAGGACACCTCTTGTAATTTGTAAGTATCATGGATACCAATTTAAATAATGAATTGAATTATCAAGGATACCTCTTGTAATTTGTAAGTATCATGGATACCAATTTAAATAATGAATTAAATTATCAAGCATACCTCTTGTAATTTGTAAGTAGCTATCATGGATACCAATTAAAATAATGAATTAAATTATGATTTTTAAATTCTTCTCATTTCATAATTGAGAATGTGTAACAGTTAGGCAAATCAAATCCGTGGCCGGTAAATTCCACCGCAGAAAGTTCCACCAGGAAGACTCCACCGGCGTTAAATGCAAGATGCCGATAATTTCACCGCAGAAGATTCCACCATTTGAAAAAAATATACAAATAAACAGTTTATTTTAAAATGTATTTCTAAGTCTAGGTAATTGATAATTATGAATGAATAAATCTTCCTTTTAAATTTAAAACAATTTATAATCCATCATATGGGCATTAAATATTCAAATGGTTAATAGTGACAGACTATGACGCTGGAATTGGAACACCAACCTGTGGCAACACTGATAAATTTAGCTTTTGAATCTATCAACAGAAACACTAAAATTCATATATTAATATTTGATACACAAATAAATTTTGTTATGTTTCATTATTGAAAAGGTTAATATTAAGCAGCAATATGACAAGCATGTTTTTAGTGTCTATTTCTTTAGAGTCAATTCAAATCAGAGACTTGCTGAACCCCATTCATATTAAGATGTTGCATATCAAAAGAAACTCTGTACGTGTTATGATTTATATATCTTATGTGAGTTTTGAAGTTATGATTTTTATCCGTATGTCTGTGGTTTCAGATCGAAGCTAGTTAATGTACTGCAATTTATCTGCCTAACTCTATGTTTAAAATTTAATTGAAACTCATTATATTTAAACTTTATTTTGTAATAGTTTCAATAGAGATTATTAAACAGTTACAGAAAGTTTCAGCTTTGTAGTTTTTCTTTTTATATTAAAATATATCGATACTAATTATTCATTTTATTTCAATAGCTACGTGACAAATTGATATTTTAATTCCACTTCTTATTGTGGCTGATTTAAATTGAAATATATTTTGGTTCATTTAAAAACTAGGGTGATAGATAATATACTATAGAAAATAAAATTTATGTTACAAACAAAATATTATCCTTAATTTCAGTTTCAACATATATATGTTTAAAGGATAATCAAACAGAATCTAAGTTATTGGTCATTGGGGCAGTGGAACTTTATTGTTGAATTTAAACTATTTAAATTTTATTAAAAATTTAATTGATTCATATTTAAAAGATCGTTTGATCTGTCTATTATTTCGTATGTTTGCCTTAGCTCATCTTTTAGGCTTGACTAAACATAAGATTTTCTTATAATTTCTTAAATTTCTAACTAATGAAATGTTGTTCGGTTACCACAAAAAAACATTTTTCTTTATATCCCTCTGTAAATGGCATCCAATATTATGCGGTGGAATATTCTGTGGTGGAACTTACCAGCGGTGGAACTAACCTGGTGGAACTTTCCGTGGGGGACTTTACCTAGAACCATCAAATCATACCCTCTAAATGAAAAGGAACAGGTGCATTATCTTTTGTTGATGTTTAACGTATGTTTGTGTTTTTCAGTACGGAGCACTGGAGAGATGTCAGGAGTTGATAGAGGAGGGGTATGACGTCAATAGAAGAGACGGGGAGAATGTCACACTGCTACACTGGGCTGCTATTAACAATAGAAAACACAATGTCAAGTGAGTGAAGTTAAGAGAAACACATTGTCAAGTGAGTGAAGTTAAGAGAAACACATTGTCAAGTGAGTGAAGTTAAGAGAAACACAATGTCAAGTGAGTGAAGTAAAGAGAAACACAATGTCAAGTGAGTGAAGTTAAGAGAAACACAATGTCAAGTGAGTGAAGTAAAGAGAAACACAATGTCAAGTGAGTGAAGTAAAGAGAAACACAATGTCAAGTGAGTGAAGTTAAGAGAAACACAATGTCAAGTGAGTGAAGTTAAGAGAAACACATTGTCAAGTGAGTGAAGTTAAGAGAAACACAATGTCAAGTGAGTGAAGTTAAGAGAAACACAATGTCAAGTGAGTGAAGTTAAGAGAAACACAATGTCAAGTGAGTGAAGTAAAGAGAAACACAATGTCAAGTGAGTGAAGTTAAGAGAAACACAATGTCAAGTGAGTGAAGTTAAGAGAAACACATTGTCAAGTGAGTGAAGTTAAGAGAAACACAATGTCAAGTGAGTGAAGTTAAGAGAAACACAATGTCAAGTGAGTGAAGTTAAGAGAAACACAATGTCAAGTGAGTGAAGTAAAGAGAAACACAATGTCAAGTGAGTGAAGTTAAGAGAAACACAATGTCAAGTGAGTGAAGTTAAGAGAAACACAATGTCAAGTGAGTGAAGTTAAGAGAAACACGTTGTCAAGTGAGTGAAGTTAAGAGAAACACGTTGTCAAGTGAGTGAAGTTAAGAGAAACACATTGTCGAGTGAGTGAAGTTAAGAGAAACACATTGTCAAGTGAGTGAAGTTAAGAGAAACACATTGTCAAGTGAGTGAAGTTAAGAGAAACCCATTGTCAAGTGAGTGAAGTTAAGAGAAACCCATTGTCAAGTGAGTGAAGTTAGAAGAAACCCATTGTCAAGTGAGTGAAGTTAAGAGAAACACAATGTCAAGTGAGTGAAGTTAAGAGAAACACATTGTCAAGTGAGTGAAGTTAAGAGAAACACATTGTCAAGTGAGAGAAGTAAAGAGAAACACAATGTCAAGTGAGTGAAGTAAAGAGAAACACATTGTCAAGTGAGTGAAGTTAAGAGAAACACAATGTCAAGTGAGTGAAGTTAAGAGAAACACAATGTCAAGTGAGTGAAGTTAAGAGAAACACAATGTCAAGTGAGTGAAGTTAAGAGAAACACATTGTCAAGTGAGTGAAGGTAAGAGAAACACAATGTCAAGTGAGTGAAGTTAAGAGAAACACAATGTCAAGTGAGTGAAGTTAAGAGAAACACATTGTCAAGTGAGTGAAGTTAAGAGAAACACATTGTCAAGTGAGTAAAGTTAAGAGAAACACATTGTCAAGTGAGTAAAGTTAAGAGAAACACAGTGTCAAGTGAGTGAAGTTAAGAGAAACACATTGTCAAGTGAGTGAAGTTAAGAGAAACACATGTCAAGTGAGTGAAGATAAGAGAAACACAATGTCAAGTGAGTGAAGTTAAGAGAAACCCATTCTCAAGTGAGTGAAGTTAAGAGAAACCCATTCTCAAGTGAGTGAAGTTAAGAGAAACACATTGTCAAGTGAGTGAAGTTAAGAGAAACACATTGTCAAGTGAGTGAAGTTAAGAGAAACACATTGTCAAGTGAGTGAAGTTAAGAGAAACACATTGTCAAGTGAGTGAAGTTAAGAGAAACACAATGTCAAGTGAGTGAAGTTAAGAGAAACACAATGTCAAGTGAGTGAAGTTAAGAGAAACACAGTGTCAAGTGAGTGAAGTTAAGAGAAACACAGTGTCAAGTGAGTGAAGTTAAGAGAAACACATTGTCAAGTGAGTGAAGTTAAGAGAAACACAATGTCAAGTGAGTGAAGTTAAGAGAAACACAATGTCAAGTGAGTGAAGTTAAGAGAAACACATTGTCAAGTGAGTGAAGTTAAGAGAAACACATTGTCAAGTGAGTGAAGTTAAGAGAAACACATTGTCAAGTGAGTGAAGTTAAGAGAAACACAGTGTCAAGTGAGTGAAGTTAAGATAAACACAGTGTCAAGTGAGTGAAGTTAAGAGAAACACATTGTCAAGTGAGTGAAGTTAAGAGAAACCCATTGTCAAGTGAGTGAAGTTAAGAGAAACCCATTGTCAAGTGAGTGAAGTTATGAGAAACACAATGTCAAGTGAGTGAAGTTAAGAGAAACACATTGTCAAGTGAGTGAAGTTAAGAGAAACACAATGTCACAGCTAAGAACTTCTACTGCACTTTCTGTGAAAAGGTTTGTAGCTAAGAACTTCTACTGCACTTTCTGTGAAAAGGTTTGTAGCTAAGAACTTCTACTGCACTCTCTGTGAAAAGGTTTGTAGCTAAGAACTTCTACTGCACTTTCTGTGAAAAGGTTTGTAGCTAAAACAAGTGAACTCCTAGGGGTTAACACTCCCAGGGAAAGATGGCTGTTTATTTTACATGTAATTATTCACAACATCTAAATCACTAAAAGACAACTGAAATAATTTATATTTTTCTAATCTGCCCAGACAATGCAAAGACATAACTATGCTCTTCCATTTGGAACTAAAGTACAGTCAGACCCCGCTGTTATAACAGGACGACTTTAACAATTTTATTTCCATTGAAGGAGCCATAGAAAATATGGTAGCTACCTAGTATTAGTGTACCAAGTTCTTTGATCTTTGTTAATAGAAAACGAAACAATTGTAGTAACAAACAAATTAAATTAATAAAGTTAGGATAGTTATGATTTATTTGCTAACATCTATCTCTCTCTCTCCTCAGACGTTCTCCACAGTTCACCTGCTGAACAGACACGAGAGAGTTCACACTGGGGAGAAGCCTTATAGCTGCTGTTTCTGCAGCTTCACCTGTAATGCCCAGAGTAACCTCATCAAACACGTGCGAAACCTCCACAACAAACCCCTCTACACCTACAAGCAGTGAGTAGCTTTTTTGTGTGCATGAACTCTAGATTTGAGGTTTCTCTTCCATTCTAAATTTATCCTTTATTCACTAGAACTAAGGTTACTGGTTATACTTACAAAGAATGAGTAGCTTTTCTGTGTGTATGAACATGGATTAAAGGTCTCTTACACTCTGATTTTTTCATTACAGCAACAAAAACAAAAAATTACAACATCAGTTCCTCTTTTATTTCTCTGTTTACCAGAAATAAGGTTACTGGTTATAAAACTGCAAACCATTTCAAATTTTGTTCTATATTTTTATTTAAATACCTACTATAAACTGTTTGGTTGAGTTTTCCCTCCGACTTAATAATTCCGAACAATAACAAGGCTGATAGACATATTATAAATGGCTACCTATTCCGCTACCTAAATACCATTAATCTAAAAAAACATTAGGTACCTAAAAGTGACCCTATAGCTATACCTAATTACCATCAAATTTACGATACCACGTGATGTAGTTCATAGCACTCACTTGTTCTTCTGTTGAATCTCAGAAAAGTCTGACAGTGACTGTTGAGTGTGACTATTTCTTATATAATTAATTACCAAGCGAATACTTCATCAATTTCTTTTCTGTTACCTGTGATATGTTGTATAACCTTAGCTCTACAAATGTAAAGCATTTCTAGATTTTTTTAAATTTAGAGTGGAGGGGACCTTAAATACTTTAACTAATCCAAATTAGGTGAATATATTTAAAAGCTAACTAATTGAGAAATTTGTAGCTAAGTAACTAACCCTATGATTAAATTATTAACTTTGTAACTGTTGATCTCTGGAATATTTGTAACTGTTAAGGGCCTTACACACGCAGGGTTTTTTCAAGTCTTCCCAACAGACAGACGAATTATTTATTTCAGCTGGTATACCTGCAGGCATCATGGATACCAACTAAAATAAATAATATTTGTTTAGTTTTTTATTTTATTCACGTGTAAAAATTTGGAGGAGCTTAGCAAAAAGTCTGGTGGAAAGACTTAAAAACCCTGCGTGTGTACGTCGCTTAAATCTTGAATGTTCAATATCTCCCAGACACCTCATCGAGTTAGGTAACATCAAGTCCTGTGTTCCTGAGAGTGAACTGATGCAGTTACAGCAGAAAGGAGCGGAGGTGGTGAAAAGGTACCTAGCTAGAAAGGACTCCCTCAACTTGGACATTGACCAGTTGAAGAATAAGGTTCACAATGATAAAGTCCAGAAGGAATGGACCTTATTTTATCTAAATTTTATTGTGTTAATTAGGTATTGCAGATGCTTTTTTCTGGAACTTTACTTCTTTTTCTAACCACAATATTAAATACTTGATAAAATATTTGCCGGAGACCATTTAAGTATAGGCAGCGTCGTTCCACTTTACAGTATCTGAGATATATTCCTATGTTATTCGTACGACAATAAGAATGAGCTTCATTAATATCTGTATAGCTGACTAATGACTTTGGAGAATTTCAATTAGATATTTGAATACCCAATTTCTAACCGCATTCATTGGTCCAATTATTTAATTAAAATTTAATTAAATAATTAATTAATTAAAATAATTAATTAATTAAAAAATTTAATTAAAATTTACTGTAATGAATGCAATTAGTTATTATTAGAGCTCGGACTTTTAGGACCTATAAAAAAGGCATTTTAGGACCTATAAAAAAGGCATTTTAGGACCTTAAAAAAGCATTTTACGACCTTGAAAAAGGCATTTTAGGACCTTAAAAAAGCATTTTAGGACCTTGAAAATGGCATTTTAGGACTTTATGGCATTTGTCCGGGCTCTAGTTATTATGTATCCTAATATTGAATTAAAATTCTCCCAAGATACAGTAAATCGTCAGTTATACAGATGTTAATGCACCTTATTTACTCTGTACGAATAACATAGGAATAATACGCCGATACACTTAAGTAGACCGGGCTCTACTTTTCTGATATTTTGTATGGAAGATAAGCACTAATGAAGAATATTTCTATTACAGGAGATTAAAAACTCAATTAAACGATTGAAGAAAAGAAGATATCAGACAGCACCCAAGACTATTCCTTAAAATGATTTGGTAGTTGATAGTAATGTGATGGAGAACGAGATGAATTATGATAGGGAAAATATGTACACCGAGTCTGGCAGAAGTGACGTACCTACCTCTCACAAAGAAACTTCTAATGCAGTAGGGTTAAACTCTTTGAATGATAATCTGATTATAGTTGAGAATATTTTACTTTCTGAAGAAAAGGATAAAAGCGATTTAGATATCTGTTCTAAAAAGTACAGGAAGATTTTACCGTTCAGAGGTGAGAGGGAGCAAATGTTCAACGCAACTTCCATCATTTTACCGCCTAGCTTCGCAATGGCGGCAAACTCTTCTGGTTTCAAATTAAACAGAAACATTCCTTTGAATGCACGAAGTGAGTCTGACCCTACCTACATCATCTCCAACTTACCTACACAGGATATAGACGAACATCATTCTCTGACGGACATTGTGATTGATGCTAAGTACGATGAGGAATGTTCGGAGGAATTGGACGAGGACAATCAGGAGAATATCGTGTGCAACCCGCGGGAAGTACAAAGTCAAATTAACGATAAGAAACTATCGGGCGAGGAGTATTGTTCCGAAATGGAATACAGCGGTGAGAATTCTCTCTGCGACATGATTCACTTGGATGACTGTACAAAAAATAACTAGAAGGTGGTAGAGTTGGCGTACAATAGGTGCGACATTTTGGAAGTGTCGTACAGCGAAGGGATGGACCAGGAAGATGTTAGAATATTTGAGGTGTGTGAAAATGAACAGCAGCGAAATGATGAGAAAATAACAAATGATAAACTGCAGCTAATTTGTCAGCCTCAGTCAATGGATTCTGATTGTGATGATGAAATGTTATTGTATTTTAATAAAATGTAACTATTTATTGCCTGTATATTAGGGTGGGCCTAAAATAGTTTCCAAAACTTTGTAATTTGGAAATTTAATGTTATGATCGATTATTCTTAAACAAGAAAGGAAGTGATACGCATTTATTAAGCTATATTATATATTGATTCTATCCACATTTACAATGAACTGAGTGAGTTTTATATGGCTATAAAATTGACTATTTTGGTAACAATTGTAATGGAGCAGTACGGGGGTAAGCGACGAAAGCTAGAACTGCAGCCCCGCTAACCATCGCCTGAAATGGAATAAAGAAATGGTAAGGTTTATTGAAATACAGAGAAATTTAGTAATTGGAAGGTTAGTCTATTATTTAGAATATGAACGGAAATTTAATACGATGAAATTTATATAGAAATAACCATTGTGGAATCAAATCGTAATTAGGGAATGAGTAATTAGTGAAGGAGCAATTAGGGAGCAAGTAATTAAAATAGTTATAATAATACTGGCAGGTAATTTTAAGTTAAGGATCGTAGAGAAAGGAGTGACTAGATACTTATACAATAGAAATTGTATAAAAACACTACACTAGACCAATAGATTGGAAGCATTATTCACATACCGTGTATAGTGGATTGGGGCCTGAATGGATAGGGATCCTTCCAGAAGTCGCCAGTCGTCTCATAGGTAAGGAGGGCCTAGCAGTCCATCATAGCTCTGTCTTCACCGTCGCTATAAAAGTCCTTTGTAATTTCTGGCATTGTGCTGTCTTACAAATTTACTATTACTTCAGAGACAGTTATGTTGCCTATTGAGAAAGAGTGTCCTTTTCACTTTGCCGTTAATACGGTATTTAACATCACTGTTAAATTGTTAGTGTTAAGGAAAGTTGCTGTCAACAGTGTGCGTTCACGCACGCTATTTTCATCTCTATCCTAGTTCAGATCGAAGACATTACCAGCAGAATTTCACATGCCAATGACCGCTGTTGTATCATGCATCACCTGCCGACTTCAACTGTTACTAGCTGCAAAATCTCAAGGGGGAAATTAATGGGAATTCACTGGCAATGGAACAATACCCCAAAATATTGGTCCAGATTTTATCACGCCATATACTGCAAATAATTGACCTGCCAGCAAATTTACAGATTCAGTTTAATTTTATTATATAAACATAATAATATTTGATAAATAGGGGTTTCGGACAAACTTCAGAATCTTCATATGGAATAGTTATAATAAGTTGATATGTATTGAAAGAACATTGCATGCCAATTTCCATGCCATTTTTCTATATTTTTGAGTTGCCCAAAAACATTTGAAGTTCGGTACAAAAAGATATTTTCCCATTAATTTTGAAATATTCGATTTAGTTTTTTTCTGCGGAATAGGTAAAATTAGTTGGCACTTTATGGAAAAACACAACTTGCAAAATTGCAGATTAATATTTAATACTTTTCAGTTGCCCCGAGCCCTTTTATTGTAAAATATATTAGTATTGCAATATTTCTCTTAAAATTTGGCTTCCAGAGCAATCATGCTGTTATTGTGATAAGATAGAAGTAATTTAATTCTCAAAATGACTTTGTGAATTGTATTGATTTCATTTTATAAAAGCATTTATCAATATTTTCGTAATGCAAAAATTTCTAATTTACTCGGATTTCAGCAATTGGATAATAACTCATGAAATTCGCTTTGTCAACTTTTTTGAGTTACCAAGTGTCCCAAATATTGAAATGTTGGTTTATTAATCAATAATTAATGTTTTTTTGTTCTACTTCTTGCATATAAGTTTCCTTATTTTGTTCTTCATTGAGCACCAGACCTCCATAAGTGTGGAGCACTAGACTGACTACAGTCTCTAGCGGTGGCTAAATTCGAACAATTTGGAGGAGTGGGGGCAACTGTAAACATTGTCGTACCTGTCTGATTTTTTGGCACAGACACCAAAATAAGTTCTTGTCTAGCTATCTTCCTATTCTTAATTATAATACATCAGAGTTTATGAGTTTTTTGCCAAAATGTAGTAAAAATCACCATTTGAATCGCTCGGGGGCAACTGTTAATCATGTCAGAATTCACTCAAATTTCAGTACGCGTACTTTTACTTGTCATATCAACTTTATTTCACTATTCCATAAGTAATATCCAAAACGTTATTTTTTGGCCCACCCTACTGTATATGTGATTATGTCTTTGTTTTATTTAATTAGATCCCTTTTATACTTAGAATATTTGTGATTATTTTATTTAGAAATATAGTAGCTACCTAGTGTTTTTTTAACGAGGATATTAGATACTTTAAGTGGGGGAACAATGTTCAGATCATTTAATACAAGGGATGGTGAGTCTATATTGGAAGTAGGTATCCAACAAATGGCAGTTGGTTGAAATTAAATGATAGGTCCAGTTTTTGACTCCCTGTTCTTGACGATGAATATGCAAATGGATAATGATTAGTGAAATAAGTTATGCGAGCAGGATGAAATGCCGGATAAAATATAACCCTCTGCAAATTTGCGGAGGTAATAATAAAATTTAATTTACTTATCGACTGATCTTCCTATTTTCTAAACTAGTGTTACTGTTTATATTCATTTATATATTTTATATACAGATAAAGCTCGTACAACGGACAGTATACAGGTAAAGCCAATATACCAATAGTGAAAATGGTACTATTTTCTAAATACAGTGAAATGGATAATCAATTTTTTTTGAACGTAGGGTATGAAAGAAAAAAAAATTAATTACTTGTGTACTTTCCCGTTACAAATAACGGGTCATCATCAGTTCCCATTATTACGTTATACTTTTGATGAATTCAATTAAAATTAAATTTTCTGCATAGTAATATATTAATTAAATTTATATTTATAACAATTTATATAAATTGTTATATTGTTAAATTTATATTGGTATATTGTCCTACAAAGGACAAAAATTATTAGTTTAATTGGGGATTTTAAGTTTTCTTTGACAGAATTTCAAAGAAACTCTAATGAGGGTAAACAATCTCAGATTATTATTGTATAAATTTTTAATAAAAATCTTATAATATTTATATAACTTACTCATATAATTGCACGTAGGTACGAAGTAATGAGGTAAATAAAATGAAATAAAGATATTAGTAACTAAACCAAGTGAAGATATAGGGTAGTTACACATCTTTTTAATTTTATAGATCTTCTCTAATCAAAGAAAATATGTAAAAAAAAATGGGTAACAAAATCAAAATACATTAAGTGTTTATTGTAAATTGTAATACCTTGAATATAATAAATGTACGACTAGATAATTGGTTAAACTATTTAATTTGAAGAGGTTGTTGTAGGAGTTGCATGGCCAGAAGAACGGATAATTTTTGTATTTTTAGGGGGTGTCCGTTTAAAGATCATCCGTTGTACGAGCTTCAATTACCTGTACACTAGATTCTTCATATTCAAGACTTGATAAATGTACTTAAAAACAGCTTTGTAAGAAGTGTTTCAATATATTGAAATTATCTTCAATTAAAAGATATTAATTAACATACTTTATTCTACCACTTAGTTTATAAATATTTTTTAGATTTAAACAAAATAAATTTAAAATATATTAGCTTCTTAGTAACAGCCTATTTTGAGAAATTCATATTAGTAATGTTTTTTAATTAAAATTATTTGCTGCATATACTTTGCATATGCATTTTATAAAATGCATATGCACTTTATGGAAATGCATATTTCAAGCGAATATGCACTAAATATTTATGTGCATATTGTCTCAACCCTAATTATAAGTATTGACTATATTTATCATCGATATGCTAAGTATTGAACATGACGGAAACTTCCGTTCTGGGCCACGAACGTGCTAAAGTTTCTTAATGGTTAAAAATGTTCTATTGCGACTGCAATAAGATGCATAATAAAAAATGAATTTCAGGAGATGAAGGGTTGAGCTGTTTTCGTCGTATCGTTTACAGGTAGAATAGTTTAAAAATCATTTCATGGTAAGTAAGTAATATTAGTTATTTACTGTAAAATTATTCTTAATCTGTCCTACATGCGTAAGTTACGGTGAAAAACAACTTAACTGAAAATAGCCTAGGGTTAGGAATGTTCATCTACGAACATTCCTTGGTAAGTGACTGCATGCACTCACAGAGTAGCTTTTCTGCATCCATAAGCATAGTCACTGACAACTACTTAACTGAAAATAGCCTAGGGTATTAAAATTTAAAGGAAAGAAAAAAGAAACAGTAGAGATAAAATTTTAATTCTCAAAAAATTAAATGATTTGATATAATAATTTTGAATTATAATTTTTAATAATAATTTTTAATTATAATTGAATATAATAATTTTGAATTATAATTGAACAATAATAATTTTGAGTCATAATTTAAAATAATAATTTTCAATTATAATTGAATATAATAATTTTTAATTATAATTGAATATAATAATTTTGAATCATAATTTAAAATAATAATTTTTAATTATAATTTGATATAATAATTTTAGCAAAATGATAACCAATGTGTAATTGTAAATAAAATTTTCAGACTAATCAGAGAGTTGGCTGTTCGCAAAGGAAGTTGTACTTGTATGAATCACACAGAGCAGCAGGTAGGGGAGTAATGCCACCGCGCGTGACTGCATACAGTCCACCGCAGGAGGATAGTTTCGCAACACCGGAGCCCCTGTACAACACTGGTGAAACCTGCAAGCGAAACATCAGAATAAGAAATGTGTTGATAGAGGGTGGTGTCTGATATTAATGTTGAAAAGTACTTATAGAAATATATTTACTTTCAATTAATTTATTGTTCATAGTATTTACTGCTCAATGAAGCTAAAAAGAAAATGTATTCTTGCACTCAGTGAGATGACTTCACTCAAATGAGAGAAGGAGGTATAAACTGTTGTAATTTGTTAGGGATTGTCTTAACTTTTAGATTTTACCATGTTTATCATTTTAACGCTACTTGCTGTTTTGAATAATAGAATATTTTCATTTACCTGAGCGTCATTATTCAGTGCACCGAACTTGCTGTTATTTTCTTCAAAATATGCATGTCCAGTCCACATACCAAACTGGTAATGTGTAGGTCCTGAAGAGGAAATGTAGAAAATTAGACATTGTTAATTTCAATGTGTTTTACAATAATTTTGATAATTTCAATAATTTTGCTAATTTTAATAATTTCATTAACAAAATTTCATATTGTTAATGGGTTAACAATAACAGTATCTATTTTGGGCCATTTCACTCTCCTTTGTTTGGAATGTCCGACGAAGAATATAAGTGTTTCGAATTACGATTGTATTTTCGACTGCAATCACCAATTGTAAGCCGATAAGCAGCGATAATAATTTCCGACTGGGAGATTTCTATTTACATTATTCTAACCTGACTTTTGAAGATTGAGCTGGAAGGACTGCAAATCCTTTTCATCTTTAAAGGTGATGAGGCTGCTGGTTCTAAGATAACAATCTCTATGTGCCTCATTCCAATTCTTCTTTTCATTGCTGTAGTAGAGTTACCTACCATGGACCAACTCGAAATTTTCTGAACAAGGTTTCTTTGGCTTAATTGGAGGTGATTCTGAAAGGTAGGAGAGTAATAAAGTTTATTGAGGATTCTATTGATTCTTTTCTTTTCGTCCTATAAACACCTTCTATAGATTTAACAAATAATTGCCTTTATCCAAGATATTAAGTTAGAGTTTGAATTATCCATCAATTTAAAAAAAGACAATTAAATAAGAATAAAAGGTAATATTAATAAAGAAAATAATAGTGTTTTATTTTTTTATTTGCTATTTAAGATACCTGAAAGTATCATTTATACCAATTACAATAACCAGTTAAATTATTTATAATGTTCTCACTTGATCGAAAATATGGAACTGGTCAATAACTAGGAACTTACCCCAGTTCCTTTTGTTGCACTAATAAAGAGTAAGAGTTAACTCTTTATTAGTGTAACAAAAGGAACTGGGTGAGTTCCGAGTTATGGACCAGTTCCACATTATCGATCATATAATAAAATGGTATATATTTTAACTCGTTATTTTAATTGGTATCCATTATTCATGCAGTTATCTTAAATAGCAATTAAAAAATAAAAGTTAAATAATAATTATTATATATCCTTTTCTTCTATGATCCATAATGTGGATCTGGTCGATAACTCGGAACTTACCCCAGTGAAACACATTCACAAGTGTGAGTTCAAAAGGATTGTTGTACAGAGCTGTTACAAATTGTATTGTTCAAAATATCCAAAATGCTTCAGTCTAAAAATTATTTCGACAAAGATACCAGAATATCCTAATTCTAAACCATTCAAGAGGACTATACTAACAGTACTCGGAAAGTGACTTGGCTTTCGAACCAATCTGACCCTCAGAAATTTCTGGTTGTCCTGTCATGACCTGTGCTCCACTTTCAGAGTACTGAGAGTGTCTGAGTACTGTGACGTTACACCAGAGAAGTCCTGTATCGCATATTGTCATCTAGCGTGTAATAAGATCGTACAGGTTGGGCGCTAAATAATCTACATTTTAAAATCACCGTAACTATTTTAACATACGAGATGGGAAATATAAACAAAAATCATTAGGAAGAAAAGAAGTCAAATTTTAGTAACTATCTTGTATAACCAGTTATTTTCCAAAGTGTCCACCGTCACCAGTAATACACTACTTAATTCGAGAAGAAATGTTCTCAAATGACTTTGCCAAGCATTTCACTGTTGTTTAAGGCTTTATAAAATCAAAGAAATGTAACTTTAAAAAGGTATATAAACAATGAAATGCTCGGTAAAGGCATTGGTAATTTTGCGTCTCGTATTGAGAAGTGTATTACTGCTGATGGCGGACACTCGGGAAAAAACTAATTAAACAAAATAGTTGACAAAATTGGACTCAATGTTCATTCGAATTATCTTTGTTTGAATTTTTTTCTCATATGTAAATATAGTTATGGCGATTTTCAAACGTGCAGTTTTTTTAGATCCTAAACTGTAGAATGGGTACATTCTGTACGATATATAATGTAAATATTTAATACAAATCCAAAGACACTCACCACCATCCAAAACATGCACTAAGGTACTAGCACTTCCTTTATCGGTGTGACAGGTGTAGGTGCCAGATAGGGAGTTTTCCATGTTTCTGACTATTAGCGAATCCATGTTATTGATTTTACTTGTTTGTAAATCAACATTGCTTGGTGACTCTATGCCTGGGGCAATAAGAGTTTGTACAAAGCCGTCATATGCTACCCGAGTCCAGGTAGCTGGAGTCACTTGTTCCTAGGTGAGAAAATATATTGTTATTACAATAACAAGTGGTGAATGTCTCAGTTCTCGGCATGTTCCGAATACTATGAGTGTGCGAGTACCTCGTCGCTCCTCTTCCTAAATTCAGTGAAATGCACAAAATAATCAAAGTTATTTTTATTTGAACATATTAACAAAGGTAAAGCCCTCTTAATCCAAAGCTTGATCAATGTTGTAAGTCAACCTCCTCCATAGGTAGCTCATTGATTAATTGAATTATTATTACGATGTTAATGTAATATTTATTATTTATGGAACCTTTAATCTGATATATAATTTAATTTGTGTACACATAATGTAAGCTATATGTGTGTTTTTATTAACATTGTTGTTTTGGTACGATATTTGATTTGATGTTATTTAATGAAGTGAAGGAATTAATGATTATTATTGGCAAGTAACGTAAACAGTATATTAAACAAATTGAGTTTTGTCCCAAAGGGAGAATCTTAACCCACGGAATTAAATGGCCGCTTGGCAGTAATTAATAACCCAGTTACCATGTGGTAGAAAAAAACTTAAATATTGGAAATAATTGAAATGTTATGAATATTACGAATAACATAAATAAATGTAAGGAAAGTATGAAATAAAATACCCCCACCTTTAGGGGACCCCAATCATAATAGGTATTTTAAAGCTGTGATTTTTTTTAAAGCATATAGCATTAAATACAAGCTATCAAATTTCATGAGGTTTGCAGCAAAATGATAAGAAACATAAGCCTCATTGCTTAGAAAAAATAGCTTGGAAGGGACCTTTAATATGTTATTATTTATGTACTCATTACTAACTACAACACTCTACTTCGAAAGGTGGATTGAATACTCACATGGTCATTTCCGGTGTCAAGATAACAAGGGATATAGACTGTGCTGTTGGTAGGAGAGAAAAGCTCTGGGATGTTAAATCCATCAACTGTTGACAAAAAATACAAATATTACTAACGTATATTCCCTTCATAAATCTGCAACTTTTTTCATTCATCCAATCGGTGAGATGGTAATATTTACGCGTTCAGGATTCAAATTTTTACTAGAATCATAAATAATTCAGTATTATTACAATGTTTTCAGATACTAAAATAAAATAAAGAAAATGAAAATATACACAAATTCACTCACCTCCGGTTTGAATCAGGAATAAACTGCTTATAGTAAGAACTAACAACGGAAACTCCATTTTGTTTGCTTGATTTAAACAAAAAAATATTATGTTCTTTGATGAAGGGATTTTTTAAGGGATGTAAGATTTCATCAGTGGTGGCAGTGTTACACAGGAGCGAAGTGATAGAGTGGTACTCGAGTACAGTGCTTTTATAGTGGCTTACATGGCTACGTCATGAATAGATTATTCTATTGAGGTCATACCAATTAAATTACAACACTGAGTTCTAAGAAACACACAAGAATCTATTCATGCCAAACCACTCGGCAACAGATCTAATTACAATATAGTGCCAAATATGTTGAACATTACGTTACATTAAGTTTAACAATGAACTCTTTGATAAATACTCAATGGAGTCTTTGTATTAAATGGTACTCTGCAGCAAGAAGGTTAATAAAATATCTATGTTGAAGTTAGTTTCATGTTGCAACCATTAGCTAGTTTGCTTATTTGACGTACACTGCAGTAAGAGTGATAGGAGGGAACAATTTATCCTAATCTATTTAGTTTCAGGAGAGAATTAAATAGAAAATTTTCTGTTCGAAATCTCGAAACCTGAAATTACCTTCAACGTTGAAATATTAATAACAGTTTTGATAATATAGAAATATCGCATAAATCTTTTCAATGAGTATTTGCATTGTACACAAATAATAATTTGGAATGTCCTTATTTCACACTCCAACCTTATTGCCACAAAATATTTAAAGGCTTGTTGAATTGTAGATTTTTTATACTTTCCTTCAATATCCTTATCATTGAAAAATAATTTTAGAGAAAATAAATTGAATTCTAAAGAAATTCAATCCAATTTCTAGTTATCTTTTTTATATACATTACCTAAAAAGTGGATGAAAAAAATGCAAACAAAAATGGCGGCACTGGAAACATTTCAAAAATCATTTGGATTAAACTGATAGGCAATATTATACAAATTCGGTGTGAATTATTTAAGAATGAAGTAGGTAATCATTAAAGCTATGAGAAGAAAATTAATTATATGAATTAGACTATGAAATTATATCTCTTATTTAGGGTTAGTTACGAATTATCGGTCAGTTTCACATCTTCGGTCATATAAGAAAAACTGTAAAATAATAATAATTTATTTTTTCTTTTAATTAATTTTCATGATAGCTGCCAATTGAAATACTAAAGAAATAAAATAATTATTATTATAATAACGTTTTTATTACATGATCGAAGATGTGAAACCGACCGATAATTCATAACTTACCCCAGGTTAATAAATCGTTTGCTCTGAACGATTTTCAATGAATAGTTCTAATATTTTGAATGGGATAACTTACGAGTTATTGGACAGTACCACATCTTCGATCATAAAATAAAAAGTATATAATGATTGAAATAAAAGTTAAATAATGATTATTAAATATTTTCTTACTTGTCCGAAAATGTGAAACTGTACAATAACTCGGAACTTACCCTAGTTAGAAATATATTAATTTTCAAATAATTTTTATATCAATCTCATGAAACTGTTTAGAAAATTATAATTGCAATTATCTGTAGAGTGAAGATTAATTGTTTATTGAAATTCTGTTCACATTAAAATACAAAATAAAAATAATACAATTTAGAAATAGGAACAGTTTGATTCTTTAAAAGTCTAAAAATATAAAATCTACCTAAAAATATCACACTTATCTAAAACTATAAAATCTACCTAAAAATATCATACTTATCTAAAATATAAAATCTACCTAAAAATATCATACTTATCTAAAAATATAAAATCTACCTAAAAATATCATACTTATCTAAAAATATAAAATCTACCTAAAAATATCATACTTATCTAAAAATATAAAATCTACCTAAAAATATCACACTTATCTAAAAATATAAAATCTACCTAAAAATATCATACTTATCTAAAATATAAAATCTACCTAAAAATATCATACTTATCTAAAAATATAAAATCTACCTAAAAATATCATACTTATCTAAAATATAAAATCTACCTAAAAATATCATACTTATCTAAAAATATAAAATCTACCTAGAAATATCATACCTATCTAAAAATATAAAATCTACCTAAATATATCACACTTATCTAAAAATATAAAATCTACCTAAAAATATCATACTTATCTAAAATATAAAATCTACCTAAAAATATCATACTTATCTAAAAATATAAAAATTACCTAAAAATATCATACTTATCTAAAATATAAAAACTACCTAAAAATATCATACTTATCTAAAAATATAAAATCTACCTAAAAATATCATACTTATCTAAAAATATAAAATCTACCTAAAAATATCATACTTATCTAAAATATAAAATCTACCTAAAAATATCATACTTATCTAAAAATATAAAATCTACCTAAAAATATCATACTTATCTAAAGATATAAAATCTACCTAAAAATATCATACTTATCTAAAATATAAAATCTACCTAAAAATATCATACTTATCTAAAAATATAAAATCTACCTAAAAATATCATACCTATCTAAAAATATAAAATCTACCTAAAATATCATACCTATGTAAAAATATAAAATCTACCTAAAAATATCATACCTATCTAAAAATATAAAATCTACCTATAATATCATACCTATCTAAAAATATAAAATCTACCTAAAATATCATACCTATCTAAAAATATAAAATCTACCTAAAATATCATACCTATCTAAAAATATAAAATCTACCTAAAAATATCATACCTATCTATAAATATAAAATCTACCTAAAAATATCATACCTATCTAAAAATATAAAATCTACCTATAATATCATACCTATCTAAAAATTTGAAGTCTACCTATAAAAATCTTACTCTGCTAATTACTTTAACATACTGCTAACATTCACTTTCCGAAAACTATGGGTGTCCGAGTATTGCGACTAGAAGACTGTATGTTAACTAGGTAGGTACCTAGAAGACTGTATGTTAACTAGGTAGGTACCTAGAAGACTGTATGTTAACTAGGTAGGTACCTAGAAGACTGTATGTTAACTAGGTAGGTACCTAGAAGACTGTATGTTAACTAGGTAGATACCTAGAAGACTGTATGTTAACCAGGTAGGTACCTAGAAGACTGTATGTTAACTAGGTAGGAACCAAGAAGACTGTATGTTAACTAGGTAGGTACCTAGAAGACTGTATGTTAACTAGGTAGGTACCTAGAAGACTGTATGTTAACTAGGTAGATACCTAGAAAACTGTATGTTAACTAGGTAGGTACCTAGAAGACTGTATGTTAACTAGGTAGGTACCTAGAAGACTGTATGTTAACTATGTAGGTACATAGAAGACTGTATGTTAACTATGTAGGTACATAGAAGACTGTATGTTAACTAGGTAGATACCTAGAAGACTGTATGTTAACTAGGTAGGTACATAGAAAACTGTATGTTAACTAGGTAGGTACCTAGAAGACTGTATGTTAACTAGGTAGGTACCTAGAAGACTGTATGTTAACTAGGTAGGTACATAGAAAACTGTATGTTAACTAGGTAGGTACCTAGAAGACTGTATGTTAACTAGGTAGGTACCTAGTTCTTTATTGCAGTTGGTAACCATGATGCCTGCAGGTATCACGGATGCCAACTGAAATGTTCGAATATATGGAACTGCGCAATAACACGGAACTAACCCTAAAATGGGACATGTTGAATTTCTGAACCAATTGCTTCTAATAACCTTCTCTGGATTATAATTTTAATGTTTTTTTAGTTACCGTGAAATAATCACAAAAAATTGTCTCCGTTTTCTATGTCTACGAGAGAGAGTTTACTCACTATAGAGATTTTACTCACTATAGAGAGTTTACTCACTATAGAGAGTTTACTCACTATAGAGAGATTACTCACTATATAGAGTTTACTCACTATAGAGAGTTTACTCACTATAGAGAGATTACTCACTATAGAGAGTTTACTCACTATAGAGAGATTACTCACTATATAGAGTTTACTCACTATAGAGAGTTTACTCACTATATAGAGTTTACTCACTATAGAGAGTTTACTCACTTTAGAGAGTTTACTCACTATAGAGAGTTTACTCACTATAGAGAGTTTACTCACTATAGAGAGTTTATTCACTATAGAGAGTTTACTCACTTTAGAGAGTTTACTTCACTATAGAGAGTTTACTCACTTTAGAGAGTTTACTCACTATAGAGAGTTTACTCACTTTAGAGAGTTTACTCACTATAGAGAGTTTATTCACTATAGAGAGTTTACTCACTTTAGAGAGTTTACTCACTATAGAGAGTTTACTCACTTTAGAGAGTTTACTCACTATAGAGAGTTTATTCACTATAGAGAGTTTACTCACTTTAGAGAGTCTACTTCACTTTAGAGAGTTTACTTCACTATAGAGAGTTTACTCACTATAGAGAGTTTACTCACTATAGAGAGTTTACTCACTATAGAGAGTTTACTCACTAGTATATAACTATATATATACTATATATTTGATAGTATATAATTATATATCGTATCACAGCATATCCGACTTTATGATATTTAAATACAGTAGTCGCTTGTGATCACAGTGACCTATTTATCGTTAACTTTAATGTGCCGGCATAGGCATACTTATTTTACGCTTCCTTGTTAGGTAATACTAATATAGTAATATAATACAGTCTCCTACTTCTAATTAATGATCATCACCAATCATTTGATTAGCATCACAATATAATACAGTCTCCTACTTCTAATTAATGATTATCACCAATCATTTGATTAGCATCACAATATAATACAGTCTCCTACTTCTAATTAATGATTATCACCAATCATTTGATTAGCATCACAATATAATGCAGTCTCCTACTTCTAATTAATGATTATCACCAATCATTTGATTAGCATCACAATATAATACAGTCTCCTACTTCTAATTAATGATTATCACCAATCATTTGATTAGCATCACAATATAATGCAGTCTCCTACTTCTAATTAATGATTATCACCAATCATTTGATTAGTACCACAATATAATACAGTCTCCTACTTCTAATTAATGATTATCACCAATCATTTGATTAGCATCACAATATAATGCAGTCTCCTACTTCTAATTAATGCCATGGAATTAAAATACCCATTAAATTCAATTGAAATTTGACCTCAATAAACATGCTTCAGTTCAATGAATAGAAAGACACGTGCCATGTTCGGTAAATATTTATTACAGTGGAAAAAGTCATGTCCATAAATCGACAGCAATCATATAACTTCATAATTTTGATTGGTTACACAAACACGAATATACAAAACTTGACTTGATTTTAATATTTATTATTGATGTTTTTATAAGTCTAAAGTTCTAATTACCAATATACTACACTACATGTCTTGAAGCTTTTATAATAGATATATTGCCTAATGCCTTTAAAAAGTTTAACTTTATCGCTTTTGCACATCCGCATTTATCTAACAACAGATTCAAATACTCTTCGTAATGGGCCGTACACACGTAAGGTTTTTGAAGTCTTTCCACCAGACTTTTAGCTAAGCTCCTCCTACTTTTTCCACGAAAAAGTAAGAAAAATTGATATGATTTATTTATTTCAGTTGGTATCCATGATACCAGCAGGTATCATGGATACCAACTGAAATAAATAATGATTTTAATAATTTTTTTTTACATTCTCGTGAAAAAAGTAGGAGGAGCTTAGCAAAAAGTCTGTTGGAAACCCTACGTGTGTACGGTCTTTAAAATATCGGGAGTAATACTGTGTATTATTTTACTACTATTAGCTATCAGATCTTCCATTTTACAAGGCTTATTATCTTCTGTTTAAATTTCTCATTAGAAGAAATGCAATCTGATATCTAGGTACCCAATTCACATCACCAAAACGACAAGTCAATCGACTGGGGAAGTGATTTGGGAAGTTAATGATTTTCTTGCTGTGTGAGCTGGTACAACAGCCACACCCTGTATGTACAGTAAACCTCCTCTATAGTGAACTTCAAGTAGTTCACTATAGAGGAGTTGCACTGTGAATAGTATAATCAAAGATATTATACATAGACTGTACTACAGTAGGATACAGCACTCTCGACAATTTCTGTTTTAAAAAGCGCCATCTGGATTTGAAAGCTGGAACTAAACCAACGACATTTAGTGTTGTTTAGTATTATTTTAACTTGTATTTCATTCGTAAATTAGGATTATTTTAATATAAAATAAGCTCTGCATCGGTAGAAGAGATGCAGCTAAATTAAGTAGAAATAAAAAGATGACCAGCACCAAATGTTATTGTTTCTTTAGTTCCCGCTTTCAAATCCAGATGGCGCTTTTTAAAACAGAAATTGTCGAGAGTGGTGAATCTTGTTGTAGTATAAAATCTTTGGTGTGATGTCACGCAGTAATTTTGTATTTAGAATAACCATATCACTGAATAAAATTTAACGCGTGATGTATCACATAATAACATATCTCTTTGTAGCGTTCATTCGTTGTAAACATCCATATATAGGCAATACATAAATTACAATATCTAATTCATGCATATTAGCGTAATTCACATTAACTGCATATTTGAATTACTGCATTACAGTGGCAATTATTTTCTATCATTGGGGTATTTTGATGAGCAAGTACGTCAATAATCAGGAATTAATGAAATATTTTATTATATTTTGTTATGTTTATTGAATTAAGTTATTATTCATTGATCATTTACTATTTATGACGCATTATATCAATTACGACAAATTGTGACATCTAAACACACATTCGATTTCTAGTTAAACTGAGAAAAGCAAACAACTCCAACTGATGCACTCATGTGTTTCGAGTTCACCCTATGGCTTTGTCTCTAAAGCGAGACACTTTAGTGCATTCAAACTATAGTTTGGATGCACTAAAGTGCATCAGTTCGATGCACTTCAGTAAATTAGCTGCCTATAAGTTTGTTAAAATGATGAGGAAATTATTCTTTCCTAATTTTTTCTTTTCATTTAAAAAAACTTATAACCTAAGACACTAAAGTGCATCGAACTGATGCACTTTAGTGCATCCAAACTATAGTTTGATGCTCGAAAGACAATTGCTCGAAAGACAATTGCTCGAAAGAAAATTGCTCGAAAGACAATTGCTCGAAAGACAATTGGTCGAAAGACAATTGCTCGAAAGACAATTGCTCGAAAGAACAATTGCTCGAATTATCAAATTGCTCGAATGAACAAAATTGCTCGAATTATAAAATTGCACAGTTTTCGATTTTATAAAAGTCAGTTATTCATGAAGTGGAGCTGCACCTAACAATCCTTGTTTCTTTTTAGTAATTACTAATTGATCATTAATCATTCTATAAATGATTTTAATTTAATTTAATTTTAATTATTACTCATTCTGCATAACCTTTTTTTTAGACCGTTTGTGTCATCTCGTATGTAACATGTGAATTGGAATCATGTGATGTTACTACTATTCATGCTTACAAACGGTCTAAAAAGAAAGATTATGCAGAATGAGTAATAATTTAAATCATTTATAGAATGATTAATGATCAATTACTAAAAAGAAACAAGGATTGTTAGGTGCAACTCTACTTCATGACTAACTGACTTTTATAAAATCGAAAACTGTGCAATTTTATAATTCGAGCAATTTTGTTCATTCGAGCAATTTGATAATTCGAGCAATTGTTCATTCGAGCAATTGTTCGTTCGAGAAATTGTTTTTCGAGCAATTGTCTTTCGAGCAATTGTTCTTTCAAGCAATTGTTCATTCGAGCAATTGTTTTTCGAGCAATTGTTTTCGAGCAATTGTCTTTCGAGCAATTGTTTTCGAGCTATTTACCGGCTACCAGTCTATGGACCTATATATTGAAGAATGGTAACTTGTTACCCTAATACACATCTATTTTATAATATATAATGCTTTTGATTTGAAAAACAACGAAATAATGGTAACTGCATAGTCAAACATTATGAACATTAACCTAATCTATCGGTATGGCACACATACTCATACCTGGTCTACTTATCCGAAATTCTCACATGTCAAGCAATAATGATGTACACATGAGCAATTATTATCCTATCACCTGACATTCTCTGAATGGATACATAGCGTCCAGATGTGACTTGAGCCAGAGGATAGTTCCATTCGTAGTAAATGCTGTCTGGTGTACCTGTGTAGCGGGCAACAAGCTGGTAAGATGAGAAATCTCCCACTGGAGCAGAGTCCACTCCAATTCTAACCTCAAAGTCGCTAAAAAACTTAGCACTATTAGCGACAATTCCATTGAACCCAGAAATCAAAGTTATTGATTCTATATCAGTAACTAATCCCAAATCGAAAACGATGTACACTGGTAGACCGTAGTTAGACAAGAATCTACCTTCCTTTGTGAAGTCAAAATACCCATCTATGAGCAAATCCATTTTTCTAAGAGGTGTTCCACCATAGTTACCCGTCCCTGAAATGCTAACTGTGGACAAATAAGGAATGAAGTTCTTCCTAGATCCCCTTGTCCAGCATCCTTCTTTTACGACTCCATCATCACTCTGGTCCATCAGAGGAGAAGCCATTATTTTCCACATAGTCATCAGTTCGGGATTTTCAAAACAAATTATGCGACAGTTTTCAGTGTTATCACAACGAGTTGCGGCTACTTGAAATTTGTTCGTTTTGATTTCATCGAGGTAGTTATCCGTTAGTGAATACAGTATCTCTTTCAGTTTAACCCTGTACCAGGGAGCAAACAACTTGCTCTCTACACTCAAAACCATGACTAGAATCAATAGAGCGACCATTTTCATATTCCTGCAATAGGAAAATGTAGTTTAATTATTTATGAATTTAGATTACATTTATCTTTAAATACCATATTGAGTTTTTCGTAAAAGCAATTAATCATTCAGTATTGAGGTTAGGATATATATTCTAAAAAAGAACCAAAGGTAATATGTATCGCTGACATCAAAAGAAAAATAATAATACAAGGGACTGGAAGAAGCAGTCAGAAAGGAAAGTGGTTTCATGGACACAGTCAACTACCACCGTCAGTGACAATGCTCATGTATGTAGAGAAGCTACTCCGTGAATGCAGTCACTTACCAAGGAAGGTGACGAAAAGGGACACAAGCACCGGTAGCTGCACTCACGAATGGAAGAGGAAAATGAAGAGGTAATAGAAAAAGAAGCCTACGAGTCTACCTAACACAAAATCTAAGACCTCGTAGTTGAAGAGCAAAACCCTAGCGCTATACTCTAGAACTGCAAGTAGCGCTAAAAAAAATAATAAATATGGTAAAAATGAGAAAAGGCAATACATAGAGCAAATTACTACAGTTCAGGGCCCAGGAGACGCCACCCCCCTTTTCTTCCATTCACCACAGACAGCTTCAGGATAGAGCCCCTGGATGTTGTTACAATACATCGAGCAGAAATTTAAATACTTTAACAATTTAGTTTTCCATTATAATGCAATAATATATCATGTATGTACTTACAATGAAACAGAATTTTGTCAATCACACATGTATTCTCGGTGATTGGGCAATAGTTATTTGATGAACTTTGTTCTACGGTAGCTCTGAATTTAATGATTGGAAAATAATTCACTAGTCAGGGGCCAACTTAAATATTCACAGGTACAGTTTCATTTATTTGGAGAGAATAAATTGAGAAATGGTAACTTTGATATGAGGTGAATTAAAGTTAGAAGTGATTGTATCTCTGACATGCATCTGACATGTTTTATTAGTTAGTTATGTTTATAAAGCTAGTCATGCTTATTAAGCTAGTCATGCTTATTAAGCTAGTCATGCTTATAAAGCTAGTCATGCTTATTAAGCTAGTCATGCTTATAAAGCTAGTCATGCTTATAAAGCTAGTCATGCTTATAAAGCTAGTCATGCTTATTAAGCTAGTCATGCTTATAAAGCTAGTCATGCTTATTAAGCTAGTCATGCTTATTAAGCTAGTCATGCTTATTAAGCTAGTCATGCTTATAAAGCTAGTCATGCTTATTAAGCTAGTCATGCTTATTAAGCTAGTCATGCTTATTAAGCTATTATTATTTGTGTAAATTCGATGATGATCGTGGTATGATATTCTGACTTAGTTGCAGTTTAGCTTTACTTTGAAATCTTGTTCATTTTATTTTTTAAGTCGATAGGACGTAACACACTTCCAACTAGGCATTTCTCAGGTATTTTTAAGGTATTTAACAAAGATAGAAAAAATAACGATCATTTCAGTCAATTAACAAGTAAGGTATTTATTACAAAAATAAATCGTAATGCAAGCTTCATCAATGGACACAAGTATTGCATGCTTGTGTCACGCGCGTTTGAGTCATCTGCAATGTCGACCGATTTCGCTGCGCAATCTGTTGATACATAGTTTGCGCAGCCATCGATCGATAGCGTAACCATCGATCGATTGTTGCGCGTTTGAATGATATGGATTTTGTTAGTTTATACATCTAATTGTTACATTTCATAGAGCATAGACTAACAAACTACATATCATTCAAACGCGCAACAATCGACTGATGGTTGACTTATTAAATATAAAAAAAGCATTTAAAGTATTTTTCCAATGAAAACAAAATGCAATTAATTAAATGCATAAACTAAGAAAATTTGTATCATTCGAACGCGCAGGAATCGATCGATGGTTGCGCTATCGATAGATGGCTGCGCAAACTGTTGATCAACAGATTGTGCAGTGAAAACGATCGATATTGCAGATCACTCAAACGCGCGTGATACTTACAAACAATATAATCATGCTTTTATAATTTTTTTTACCTTCAGAATTATGAGGTGGTAAGTTATGTTTTAACGGTCAGTTCTATAACAATCTATAATTGGACATTTTAACTCGCTATTTCTCTTATATGATCGAAACTGTGGAACTGTCCGATTACTCGGAACTTACCTTTCTTTGCCCTAAGAAATTAGAAAGGAAAATATAATTATTTCAATTAACATTTTTTTAATTGGTTAGTATTTTAAGCTCGAATGGAAATTAAAATAAACTTTCATTGATCACTAAATGAATAATTACAACAATACACAAAATAGAATATTTCGTTATTATTTTCTGGTTCATAATAACATTTTTAGTTCTTTGAACACTAGGTATTACCATCAACTTACTTACTGTCTTCCTTACCGAGGATATTTATCTACAGGTTAATCTCATAGCATCTTGACACAGCTCCCCCTCTTACCGACATCAAGTTTGTCTGTCAAAAAAGTTGATTTTGTGTTAGCTTCAGCTTACGAGAAATTTACCATTTGTTGCTCAATTTTCCACACCAAATGGTGATCTTGAAAAACACCTTGAAGGGGATCATTTTCACCTATCAAGAGTCAAAATATTGCGGCTGGTGAGCAGATGGTAGATGAAGTTAGAGAGTAGATGGTAGATGGGGTTGGAGAGCAGATGGTAGATGGGGTTGGAGAGCAGGTGGTAGATGGGGTTAGAGAGTAGATGGGGTTGGAGAGCAGATGGTAGATGGGGTTGGAGAGCAGATGGTAGATGAAGTTAGAGAGTAGATGGTAGATGGGGTTGGAGAGCAGATGGTAGATGGGGTTGGAGAGCAGATGTTAGATGAAGTTAGAGAGTAGATGGTAGATGGGGTTGGAGAGCAGATGGTAGATGGGGTTGGAGAGCAGGTGGTAGATGGGGTTAGAGAGTAGATGGGGTTGGAGAGCAGATGGTAGATGGGGTTGGAGAGCAGATGGTAGATGAAGTTAGAGAGTAGATGGTAGATGGGGTTGGAGAGCAGATGGTAGATGGGGTTGGAGAGCAGATGTTAGATGAAGTTAGAGAGTAGATGGTAGATGGGGTTGGAGAGCAGATGGTAGATGGGGTTGGAGAGCAGGTGGTAGATGGGGTTAGAGAGTAGATGGGGTTGGAGAGCAGATGGTAGATGAAGTTAGAGAGTAGATGGTAGATGGGGTTGGAGAGCAGATGGTAGATGAAGTTAGAGAGTAGATGGTAGATGGGGTTGGAGAGCAGATGGTAGATGGGGTTGGAGAGCAGATGTTAGATGAAGTTAGAGAGTAGATGGTAGATGGGGTTGGAGAGCAGATGGTAGATGGGGTTGGAGAGCAGGTGGTAGATGGGTTAGAGAGTAGATGGGGTTAGAGAGTAGATGGGGTTGGAGAGCAGATGGTAGATGAAGTTAGAGAGTAGATGGTAGATGGGGTTGGAGAGCAGATGGTAGATGAAGTTAGAGAGTAGATGGTAGATGGGGTTGGAGAGCAGATGGTAGATGGGGATGGAGAGCAGATGGTAGATGAAGTTAGAGAGTAGATGGTAGATGGGGTTGGAGAGCAGATGGTAGATGGGGTTGGTGAGTAGATGGTAGATGGGGTTGGAGAGCAGATGGTAGATGGGGTTGGAGAGCAGATGGTAGATGGGGTTGGAGAGCAGATGGTAGATGAAGTTAGAGAGTAGATGGTAGATGGGGTTGGAGAGCAGATGGTAGATGGGGTTGGAGAGCAGATGGTAGATGGGGTTAGAGAGTAGATGGTAGATGGGGTTGGAGAGCAGATGGTAGATGGGGTTGGAGAGCAGATGGTAGATGAAGTTAGAGAGTATATGGTAGATGGAGTTGGAGAGCAGATGGTAGATGGGGTTGGAGAGCAGGTGGTAGATGGGGTTAGAGAGTAGATGGGGTTGGAGAGCAGATGGTAGATGGGGTTGGAGAGCAGATGGTAGATGAAGTTAGAGAGTAGATGGTAGATGGGGTTGGAGAGCAGATGGTAGATGGGGTTGGAGAGCAGATGGTAGATGGGGTTAGAGAGCAGATGGTATATGGGGTTGGTGAGTAGATGGTAGGTGGGGTTAGAGAGCAGATGGTAGATGGGGTTGGTGAGTAGATGGTAGATGGGGTTGGAGAGCAGATGGTAGATGTTTGTTCTTTCAGTTCGGTCTTTCCTCTCTTCAGTTCGTCCTTCCCTCTATTCAGTTTGTTCTTTCCTCTATTCAGTTCGTTCTTTCCTCTATTCAGTTTGTTCTTTCCTCTATTCAGTTAATTCTTTCCTCTATTCAGTTCGTTCTTTCCTCTATTCAGTTTGTTCTTTCCTCTATTCAGTTCGTTCTTTCCTCTATTCAGTTTGTTCTTTAATTCCTCTATTCAGTTCGTTTTTTTCCTCTATTCAGTTTGTTCTTTCCTCTATTCAGTTCGTTCTTTCCTCTATTCAGTTTGTTCTTTCCTCTATTCAGTTCGTTCTTTCCTCTATTCAGTTTGTTCTTTCCTCTATTCAGTTCATTTTTTTCCTCTATTCAGTTTGTTCTTTCCTCTATTCAGTTCGTTCTTTCCTCTATTCAGTTTGTTCTTTCCTCTATTCAGTTCGTTCTTTCCTCTATTCAGTTTGTTCTTTCCTCTATTCAGTTCATTTTTTCCTCTATTCAGTTCGTTCTTTCCTCTATTCAGTTTGTTCTTTAATTCCTCTATTCAGTTCGTTTTTTTCCTCTATTCAGTTTGTTCTTTCCTCTATTCAGTTCGTTCTTTCCTCTATTCAGTTCGTTCTTTCCTCTATTCAGTTCGTTCTTTCCTCTATTCAGTTCGTTCTTTCCTCTATTCAGTTCGTTCTTTTCTCTATTCAGTTCGTTCTTTCCTCTATTCAGTTCGTTCTTCCCTCTATTCAGTTCGTTCTTTTCTCTATTCAGTTCGTTCTTTCCTCTATTCAGTTCGTTCTTCCCTCTATTCAGTTCGTTCTTTTCTCTATTCAGTTCGTTCTTTCCTCTATTCAGTTCATTTTTTTCCTCTATTCAGTTTGTTCTTTCCTCTATTCAGTTCGTTCTTTCCTCTATTCAGTTTGTTCTTTCCTCTATTCAGTTCGTTCTTTCCTCTATTCAGTTTGTTCTTTCCTCTATTCAGTTCATTTTTTCCTCTATTCAGTTCGTTCTTTCCTCTATTCAGTTTGTTCTTTAATTCCTCTATTCAGTTCGTTTTTTTCCTCTATTCAGTTTGTTCTTTCCTCTATTCAGTTTGTTCTTTCCTCTATTCAGTTCGTTCTTTCCTCTATTCAGTTCGTTCTTTCCTCTATTCAGTTCGTTCTTTTCTCTATTCAGTTCGTTCTTTCCTCTATTCAGTTCGTTCTTCCCTCTATTCAGTTCGTTCTTTTCTCTATTCAGCTCGTTCTTTTCTCTATTCAGTTCGTTCCTGTTAAAAATGTACCACACTTATTTAGTTATGTGTTTGTTTATAGTTACTTGACATGTATATGTTTTTAATAATAAATTGTTCTGTTATTTTCTACCTAATTAAACTATACTCAGAAATTTTAATGTTCATAAAGATACGTTTGTTCATGCTGTACTTTTCTTATAACCTTCAGATGCTGCCACTATAACTTCCTTGTTGCTGCCTAACCTCGTTACTGTGAAGACTCAAATATATTCTCTCTAGCTGACTACCGTTGTTTCCTTGTCCACTCCTATTGTATACGCTATATAGTATTTTAACAGTTCTTTCCTCTATTCAGTTCGTTCTTTCCTCTATTCTTGTATACCTAGCTACACTCCTTTATTATGTTTTCTCAATAGATAAGATAAGACTACCTATCTACACAGCATAGGTATTATACCTAATTACCCATAGCTAATACTTGTTACCGGTAGCTACCTGACAAGGTTCATACAATGGACATCAATTAAAATAAAAGTTATACAATATTTATATAGGTAGTACCAAGTTTCTTTTATGATTGAAATAGTGGAACAGTTCGATTCCTAACTAGGAACATATACCTATAACACTTTTGAGTTCTAGGAAATTTGTTTTCAAGTTTGACCTTCAATTTGTGAGGAGATACCTGTAGGCTATAGCTACTATTGCAATATCATTGTCATTCATTTCACAACAGTATATTGCATCAGTTCTGAGTTGTCAGACGGTTCCACATTATTGATCATATTTGAGAAAATAATCCTATACCTAACCTAATAGGCCTAGTTACCATCAAAATGAAATTAAAAAATATTTGATACCTACCTGCAAGTATAATGGATTATGATGGATACCAATTGAAATAATGAGTTAAATAATAATTGTTACTAACCTACCTACCTAGGTATAGGTATGTACCTAATTCTTTACATTATCGAAAATGTGTAACTGTCCGATAACTTGGAAATTACCCTAGTTAGCTAGAATTTTGACAAACATTAACTTGATAAGAAGTTTAACAGTTTGCAAAAAATGTTAGTGTTCATGGAGATGATAGACCATGTTTCTAAGTGTGGCAGGAAAGTTGCAAGTTTAGTGAGAAAATTTATCCAGGTCGCCACATTTAAGATACTTTAAAGAAGAAATTTGACTTTCAAGTGAAGATTTTACACTTAGAAACATCATTAAGGCTGCTTCACATATCACCGGGTTGAAGGCGGGTTCCATCCGTCACGTCACCGACTCATCAGTCCATCTCCGTCACTCTCCTCTCAGTGATTCGGTGTCAGTGAAAAAATATATCGTTACTTTAATTTCAACGGACACATTCACACAGTACCGGCTCTCCTCAGTGATAATAAATCACTGACCTGTGACGTCCCGGATGGATCACGGACTTCACAGTGATGTGTGAAACAACCTTTATTCTTCATGTCTGATGCATGTGTATCTCTAATCTCTTAGACTATTTTGGAATTTGGGAGTGATTTAGCTACTTGTTATTTACCTGTTTTTCAACTTATTTAACCCCTCAAAAGTTGCCAATATACTGGTGACTTTGTCCATGCTTTAAAACATGGTCTCTTAGGGAAACTAATCAAAGCTGCAAAGATACCAATACCATTACCTACTAGGTACCTAGGTAAATAATAGTTTCATTTGCAATTTAGTATTTATTTATCTTACAGACAGTATTTAGGTATTTTTATCATGTTTGAATAATTATCTGCTGACTGCTGATGTTAGAAGTCATGACAAACTGGGCTCTGTTCATCACTGGCAGTTCCATTGCCGGGCTGGTGGCCTATTCCAATCTGCCGACATGGCTGTGGGTCGGTCACAAAGTTGTCAGCAATAATTTGGGTGAGTAAGATACCCAGTCGGCAGAAACTTCATAGAGAATATCCCAAATATCTCTCCCACATTCTGCAGACTGGTAGTGGTAAGTCTCTTAAGAACTTTATTACTTGGTGGCCAATAATTGTAGCTACTGCAGAAACTGATGAATTATTTACCAGTAGCTACAAAATCACTTAGCTATCAAATTTTACTTTCGAATCTTAGCTAGCTATTTAACACAGTCACTATTTTATATTTAGTATATCCTACAATACAGGAGTATGAGTATGTAGCTACGATAAGTAGATGTATGGTTAAGATTACATGCTACTTTGTAATTTAGAATATGGTTCATCATCAAATAGCTACTTTTGAAATTAGTCTAGAGCTGTTGTTTATTTTCTAAATTCAGTCAAAGCTTATTAGTTAGGACAATTATATGACATCATCATCATAAGTGGTAAATATCTATAACATATGAGAGCATTGTTACTGTTTTGTGTTTCTAATGGATTCACTTCCCGCAGAAAATATTGCCTCAGCGTCCCTGAAGCCACTCCTTCAAAAGACGCAAACACCAATCAAAGGCAGTGAACTCTGGGGAGAGAAAGGAGCTGTGGTGATGGCAGTGAGGAGACCTGGATGAGCCTTGTGTAGAGAGGTGAGAGACTTGTGTAGAGAGGTGAGATACTTGTGTAGAGAGGTGAGAGACTTGTGTAGAGAGGTGAGGACTTGTGTAGAGAGGTGAGAGACTTGTGTAGAGAGGTGAGGACTTGTGTAGAGAGGTGAGGACTTGTGTAGAGAGGTGAGGACTTGTGTAGAGAGGTGAGGACTTGTGTAGAGAGGTGAGGACTTGTGTAGAGAGGTGAGGACTTGTGTAGAGAGGTGAGGACTTGTGTAGAGAGGTGAGGACTTGTGTAGAGAGGTGAGGACTTGTGTAGAGAGGTGAGGACTTGTGTAGAGAGGTGAGGACTTGTGTAGAGAGGTGAGGACTTGTGTAGAGAGGTGAGAGACTTGTGTAGAGAGGTGAGAGACTTGTGTAGAGAGGTGAGAGACTTGTGTAGAGAGGTGAGAGACTTGTGTAGAGAGGTGAGAGACTTGTGTAGAGAGGTGAGAGACTTGTGTAGAGAGGTGAGAGACTTGTGTAGAGAGGTGAGAGACTTGTGTAGAGAGGTGAGAGACTTGTGTAGAGAGGTGAGAGACTTGTGTAGAGAGGTGAGAGACTTGTGTAGAGAGGTGAGAGACTTGTGTAGAGAGGTGAGAGACTTGTGTAGAGAGGTGAGAGACTTGTGTAGAGAGGTGAGGGACTTGTGTAGAGAGGTGAGGGACTTGTGTAGAGAGGTGAGGGACTTGTGTAGAGAGGTGAGGGACTTGTGAAGAGAGGTGAGGGACTTGTGAAGAGAGGTGAGAGACTTGTGAAGAGAGGTGAGAGACTTGTGTAGAGAGGTGAGAGACTTGTGTAGAGAGGTGAGAGACTTGTGTAGAGAGGTGAGAGACTTGTGTAGAGAGGTGAGAGACTTGTGTAGAGAGGTGAGAGACTTGTGTAGAGAGGTGAGAGACTTGTGTAGAGAGGTGAGGGACTTGTGTAGAGAGGTGAGGGACTTGTGTAGAGAGGTGAGGGACTTGTGTAGAGAGGTGAGGGACTTGTGAAGAGAGGTGAGGGACTTGTGAAGAGAGGTGAGGGACTTGTGAAGAGAGGTGAGGGACTTGTGAAGAGAGGTGAGGGACTTGTGAAGAGAGGTGAGGGACTTGTGAAGAGAGGTGAGAGACTTGTGAAGAGAGGTGAGAGACTTGTGAAGAGAGGTGAGAGACTTGTGAAGAGAGGTGAGAGACTTGTGAAGAGAGGTGAGAGACTTGTGAAGAGAGGTGAGAGACTTGTGAAGAGAGGTGAGAGACTTGTGAAGAGAGGTGAGAGACTTGTGAAGAGAGGTGAGAGACTTGTGAAGAGAGGTGAGAGACTTGTGAAGAGAGGTGAGAGACTTGTGAAGAGAGGTGAGAGACTTGTGTAGGGGGTAGGGGAATTGTGCATTAGAAATATTATCCTTTTTTAAAGATCCATGTGTGAATACCTACCTATTATTAATAAATATTTCTCTTAAGTAAGCAGAATCAGAAAAAGCTCATGAAATATTAATGGTAGACATGTCATCTAATGGTAGACATGTCATCTAATGGTAGACATGTCATCTAATGGTAGACATGTCATCTAATGGTAGACATGTCATCTAATGGTAGACATGTCATCTAATGGTAGACATGTCATCTAATGGTAGACATGTCATCTAATGGTAGACATGTCATCTAATGGTAGACATGTCATCTAATGGTAGACATGTCATCTAATGGTAGACATGTTTCTCAGGAGGCGGCTGCATTAAGTGCTCTGCGTCCTCAGTTATCAGCTGCAGGAGTGTCCCTTCATGCTGTCCTTCACGAGAAACACAGTGAAGAGGCAATGAAGAACTTCTTGCAGTGAGTGAAGGGAGTATTAGCTAGCTACTATCGTATTTTCTGCTGTCTTGTCAGTGTTTCAGCTTGTTAGATATTGTTTGTGTCGGTGGAAACGTATTTAAGCTCTTAAGAAGAATGGCTTTGTTGTTAGTTACATGTGTTTGAAACATGTTGAACTAAAACGGGCACTCGTAGAGCGCATATCTTTGCCGCTGCTCATAAATTAACTTGACCTTTCAGTTGGTAATCCATTAGTTATAGCTAATTGACATTGACCTTTCATCCAAAAATCTAATCAAATCTTTCCTAGTCATTGACCAATCGTTCCACCAAATCTCAGGCAATTTGGTTGAATACTTAAGAGTTATGTGAATATCAAGTATACAAATAGCTATATCCTACTAAAACATAGCCTTCTGTAGTTTTGCAAAAGTAACCTTGCATATTTAATAGCTAATTTATCCACTCTAATTAACTTAATGGTAGCTACTTATCAACAACTCAGGTACTTTGATGGTCCATTGTACCATGATGAGGAGAAGCGTTTCTACGGGCCTCACCAAAGCCGCATCTCAGTTCTGGGTCTGTTGAGACTGAACCTCTACAAGAAAGCTTATGAGGCCAAAAAGAAAGGAATAGAGGGTAACATGAAAGGGGATGGAACTCTTCTTGGAGGTGAGTGGTTATTACAGGACAACCATGAAGAGGATGATGATCAATATTAAAATTTTACACAGAAGTTCAGAACCTATTAGTCAATTATTATTCAACAACTATTTTTACTAGGGATGGAACGAAGTTTCAGTATCGGAAGTGTCAGCAATTTTTCTGGTATCGTTATCTGCAAAAGAGTGCCGATATCCCTAGTAGCTATTTAAAACATTTTTCTGATTTATTATCTATTAGCTAGATACAATAAAAATTTAAATTAATATAAATAATTTCATATAGCCTAGCTAGCTAGATAATCCTAACATCTAACTCTTAATCTCGTTTAAATAATCAAAGTATCGGCATGGTATCTGTATTGGTGAAAATTTACACATCGTCCCATCCCCAGTTTTAACCATTCATCTTTTACATTATAACTCACAGTGGTTATTTTACTTAGCGTTTTTTGCAAGCTATTGGTGTTCAATCCTAGCCTTTCGTTTCAGCTGTGTATGTTGTTGGTCCTGACCAGCAAGGCATCCTTTATGAGCACAGAGAGAGGGAATTTGGGGACCACCACAACGAGACACAGCTACTAGAAGCTGTTAAGAAGATAATAGAGTACAAACAGAAGAAGGATTAGATACACAAGCAGAAGAAGGATTAGATACACAAGCAGAAGAAGGATTAGATACACAAGCAGAAGAAGAATTAGATACACAAGCAGAAGAAGGATTAGATACACAAGCAGAAGAAGGATTAGATACACAAGCAGAAGAAGGATTAGATACACAAGCAGAAGAAGGATTAGATACACAAGCAGAAGAAGGATTAGATACACAAGCAGAAGAAGGATTAGATACACAAGCAGAAGAAGGATTATATACACAAGCAGAAGAAGGATTAGATACACAAGCAGAAGAAGGATTAGATACACAAGCAGAAGAAGGATTAGATACACAAGCAGAAGAAGGATTAGATACACAAACAGAAGAAGGATTAGATACACAAACAGAAGAAGGATTAGATACACAAACAGAAGAAGGATTAGATACACAAACAGAAGATGGATTAGATACACAAACAGAAGAAAGATTAGATACACAAACAGAAGAAGGATTAGATACACAAACAGAAGAAGGATTAGATACTTAATGTGCCATGTAGATACTCCAGGCCTATTTCACACGGAGTGGTTTTTTCTACCAAAATGCAGCATGAAAAAAAAAACATGTTTATTCAGTCGTAGCGTTTTTTATCATGTACCATTTTCTATGCTGTGGCATGACAAAAACGCCTGTGTGAAAATGCTTCAGTATACAAAAAATCTGTTAAGTTTACAGAATTTGGTGCTAATTCTTCCATATTCTGCAGTCTGGTTGGATATTTCCCTAGTGCCTCAATACTTAAAATTGTGATAGCTCTTCTTGTTAAGTTTGACTGAGTTTTTACAGGTTAACTTCTCCACAATCAGAAATGATGATGAATATCTAAAAGTCTTTTGACTTGATATTCATCTGATAGTTAAATGAATGTGATGAAGCTAACTGATAATACTCAAATTGTTAAATCAGCTATTTAAAGTTTATATATATATATATATGTACTCTAAATCAGCATTTCTTTTCTCTTCCCTCTTAAATTGTTATTAATATTATTCGATTATTAAGTCTTCGTTTTTTAACCTCGATGGTATTAGTTATTTGAATAAAATTTTGTTCTGAACTGTTGTAATTTGGATCATCTTCATTCACTATATTCATGAAGAAGTGTTTGGTTAATACCTAGTTTACAATCAGAAATAATGGTGTACAATCTTTTTCTTCAGACTGAAAATTAGAAAGTCAGAAGTATAGTGTGTATTGTTGAGTTTTGATTTAAAAAAAATCTTTTAAGACATATAAAATTGAAAATATGTCAACAAATTTCATGGGGTTTGCAGAAAAATGATGAGAAACATTAGCCTCGTTGATTAACCCTTTAAAGGTCCCCTCCAATCAAATATTTTTATTGTCTTATTCAATGAGGCTAATGTTTCTTATCATTTTACTGCAAACCGCATCGAATTTGATAGCATATTTTTAATTTTATATGCTTTTAAAGATTTTTATTTTCAAAACTCTACAAAACCTATTTTACTTACGACTTACTAATTTAAGAATTTTTCATCCTGAAGAAAAAGAATGTACACCATTTGTTTTGATTGTCAACTAGGTATTAGGTTTAATAAATCCATTTAATATTCGTGTAAACGAATAAAATTAATTGAACTTATAATAGAAACGTTTATATACTTTAGGAAAAAATTAATATCTAAAATAAAGACCGAAAACTTATGGTTTGTTCATAAATTTCAAATTTGAAATCAAAACAAAGAGTGTACAATCTTCTTCTTGAGCCTCAGATTAGTGATTCGCTCAATTGTTGCACACAGAGTATTAAAAAACTTTAAAAACTAATTATAAAATATATATTGAACTGAATTGTATGCGGTTTGCAGAATAATGATCGTAGACCTTAGTTCTATAATATTATGTAATAAACTCATTTTTTTCCCGGAGCCTGGAGAGGACCTTTAATGACGAGGTAAAACTTTAGGTGTTAGATTTTGATGAAACCTCTTTTGAGTTATCTTTAAAATGTTAAAAGCATAAAAACAGTTCGCATGTTCACTCACAGCTTAGTTGCTGAAAAACTGTTGTGATTCGTATTATCACGCTTATTTCAATTTGCAATAATATTAAATATTTGTAAAGACTAATCCTTCATTTCCTACATTCTTTAATTCGTTTTGAATAATACACATATATTTTATCTCGATGAATCCATAACTCCCTGTTTAAATGGTCTTACCTTCTTACCGAAAAAGTTTAGCAGGGACACAAAATTTTAGTTCATCAAATTAATGCTGCCAAATGCTATAACCTGAAGAAAATTATTGACTGATTGCATAAACATATAGTGTGGGTTATAGTTAACATATAGTGGGGGTTATAGTTAACATATAGTGGGGGTTATACTTAACATATAGTGGGGGTTATAGTTAACATATAGTGGGGTTATAGTTAACATATAGTGGGGGTTATAGTTAACATATAGTGGGGGTTATACTTAACATATAGTGGGGGTTATACTTAACATATAGTGGGGGTTATACTTAACATATAGTGGGGGTTATACTTAACATATAGTGGGGGTTATACTTAACAGGTCCGTGACAAGTTTGGTACAGAAATATTGTTCAATTATAATGACTGAGTTTTATAATATGAATAATTTCTTTAAAGGGTTAAAGCAATGAAAAAATTTGCTTGGAGGGGACTTTTAAGAGTATCTTCACGGAGTAGCTTTTTTGCATACATGGTTATATTATGTGATTATGTCTGTCTTCATTTGCACGTAAAAGAATCAGATTTTCAAAATATTGAATACATACAGGGTAAGAACCACATTTTCGACAGGGCTCAAGAATATGATTGTCACGTGAGCAACATACGTCTAATTATTGCACTCTGATAGTTGCAATGTAAACAATTCGAATTTTTCTATATGATGAAATGCTTCATAAAAATCAAATTTCATCATGCATTGGGAATATGATAGTTTTTATATGATTTTAATTATAATTTAATAATAGGAAGAAAATCAAATTTTCGAACAAGAATCGAATTGAAATCAAATTTTCGGACAAGAATCGAATTGAAATCAAATTTTCGGACAAGAATCGAATTGAAATCAAATTTTCGGACAAGAATCGAATTGAATTCAAATTTTTGGACACGTTATAATTCATTTTAAATAAATATAATGATAACTAATCATGATTACAATTATGATTTGTAATTATGATTTTATGAAAACAAAAATATGACCTTACGCAAATTTGCGAAGGTAATAACAGGTGATCTATTAAATGGCATATATTTCTGACGGATAACATATTTGTGAACATAATTCATAAGAGTAGCTATATTTTATTTTCATGTTTCGGAATTCTTATTTAAAAAAATTATATAACTAATAAATCCATTTGTAAATTATTTTAGGTTTGAAAATAACACAAATTATGAATAGCACAAAGTTATGTTTTTATATAATAAAAAAATCTTATATTTATTAGTGAATGAAAGAGCTATTTAAATTCATTATTCCAAGCTTTAGAAATTACAGGTAGCAAGTATATATAATTTTAGTCTCACTTCGAAGTTACTTTTTTTCACTTGGCTCTTTGGCGCAAAACAATTAAACCAATCAGAGTCAATTGGTTTTCAGTACCAATGACGTCAGTACTCTCTTGTTGAATCATTGTGTATTATTTTAGTGACGTCATTAGCACAGAATTATGAATATACTCAATCTAATGAAGATTCTTCAAATATCCATTGTTATTTATAATGTAGAAATACCTATTTAAGTTTACCGTGCAGACGGTGCAGAATGTCATAGCTAATGCCTCTTCTAAAGTAACATATATTATATTATGTTAATATGTATTTGAGAAAAAGTATGTCTCGTAAAATGGCGAGTTTGTGACAGTTATTTTGAGACCTTCAATTGCAAATGGCATTGGCGAGAGATGTCTAATTTTCTCTTATGCTAAAACCGTACAACGTTATTTTGGAGATAATTTAGTTAGTATAATTTGGTCAATTTTACTATTTTACTTGGATTTTGGAGAGAAGTTTTTAAAATCTTTGGAAAGAAATTGCCCCAAAGTTAAATATCTGCTAGACTGTCTCTGTGTTTCATGGTAAATTCCCAGAGTGCAGGAACTAGTAAAGTGCCAGTCTGCAGAAGCCTGGTCAGAACATCCAGTCTGCAGAATAAGTCTCTTCTCCCGCAGAGATTTTATTTTGAGAAAGAGTTAGGTACTCTCTGACTCTTGTCTCTCAGCACCCAGTCTGCAGAATATGGGACATTTTTAATATTTTCTGCGAGAACATACCTACCTCCAGAGTGGAATAATAACTCATTTCAGATTGACTAGTAACTCTGTTAGGAATTTAGAATGAACAAATATTACTCTATTTAACCCTAAAAAATGCAAAAATCAGTAAATTATTTTATAAATTTCAACTCCACAGTGAAAACTAATGTGAAATAAGTCATTTATGATTCACAATTGGGCTTGTTGTGATGATGAACATCACTGATGGGAATGCATGAAGTTAGGAGTAACTCTGTTAGAATTTATGTTTTCCAGTCTGGACCTACCTTAATTTCCAGTCTGCAGAATATGGAACATTTTTCCAATACTCTCTGCGGCCAAGTAATAAAGCATGTCCAAACTCGCCATTTTAATGGCGAGTTTGTGACAGTTATTTTGAGTCCTTCAAATGCAAATGGCGAGTTTTATCTATTTTTCTCCTATGCTACAATGTTATTTTGGAGAGAATTTATGAAAATTTGATCATTTTGGAGAGAATTTGTTGAATTTTGGAGAGAGCTGGAGAGACAAATGGTGAGTTTATGAGACATACTATTTTACTTGGCTCTGCGGGAGTTTTAAATTGAATTTTAGAAATTGGAGATCTCTGCGAGAGATCTTGAATTTATTCCTATGCAGTGTGATATTTTCTGAAACTTGGTGACAATTTTAGAAAAAGCTCTCAAAATTTTACAATAGCAGCTCCCAAATTTCAAAATATCAAATTTTTTATTCACATTGGTCATTGGGACTCAGACTCTCAATCTCTCCTATCCTCTGCAGAATATGGAACATTATATGATTATTCCTTTTATAGAGGAATTTGTCTCCTGAGACAAATCTGAGCCCAAATTTAGAAATTTGAGAATTAATTAGATTAATTCCTATGTTACCATGAATTTAGCTGATGTCTCGATGGCTTGAGACAGACTAGTAACTGTTCAAATAATTGGATCTAATACTGAGAGCTTGAGAATAACTACTTCAGATTGAAATCTCTGAGAGTCAGAGACACATATATGCAGAGTGGCACAGGACGGGTGTTTGTGAGTGAATTCAATAAACTCTTATTACTAATGAATCGATATAATTGAAATCTCTGCTCCTTAAATATAGTTAAGATAATAGTAATATACTCGGAATAATAATGATTGGACAAGATTTCCAATTATACAGGAATACAGGATCCAAAGGTTGCTAATTCTCTTCCACTTTCATACGACCACTGTCAAGAAATATGGCCCAAGAGATGCTAATGAGATGGATATTGAAAAATACAAGTTAATATGTTGTTTTTTAAGAAGACTATAAGATGTATACAGAAAAATTTGTTAGAGTCAAATTAAAATAAAAGTTATAAAATATAGTAATTGAATACTTGAAATACCTAATCTAAAACTTGGAAAATTTTAAGCTAGAACAAAACAATTATATTATGGTGTGAAACAATCTAAACTATCTATGTTTGAAAACTGATCATCACATGTTAGGTCCTTATTTTTTTATATATTATTTTGATTATTTGAGATGATTCTTTATAGCTACAAGAACTAGCTATCCATTAAAAAATATTTTTGTGACAAACCACTCTCAACATAGATAAGATAGGACATATTTAAGTTTATAACATACATTTATGCCAATATTAAATTCTAGTATATCCATTCTTGAACAGATAGCTACTTTGATAAAACCCTAATGTCTTTATGTCTAGTTTGAAGATATTATAATAATTCATATTTAGTTTATGATGCTAAATGTTTGCAATGTTAACAAAGAAAGACTTTAATTATTTGCATTCTCTCATTTTTTTTTTCATGTAACATCATCCAATAACCAATTCATTTTCATTGTTTGATTACTTATAAGAATTAATTTAGCAAATTTTTTAGCAGAGGATATCACAGTTTTTATAACTAGTAGTATGAACATAACAACAAGCTCAAGAATATAATCTATTTCTCATACCTTATTCTTTTGAGCACTCACAAGTCACACTAATAAACCGAGAACTGATGAGAAAACGTGATACTGGCTGAGGAGAAAACATTGAATAATAGCTGAATCACTCCTGAAAAAGAAAGTTCTAATTAGTAACACAATTTCAGTTATTTATTCTGTGATGAACAATACTTGTGCAGTAGAAATCCTCTATAATAAAATAGTGTATAATGAACATAGAGTCCTGAGTAAGAAACTACCTCATATGGTGAACAAGGTTTGTTTAGTCAGCCATGAATGGCTGTTAGTTTTTTAAAATAATGGCCATTATATGGCAGACTAAAGAAAATTTGTTCCCTATACAGGGTAGTTCCTCACCCAAGAATAGATATATAGAATCTAAAATCTATTAGGTTCCATTTTTGAGTTTATCAATACTGATTCGATCCATTCTTTCATTTCTTTAAAGCTGAAATACAATTGAATATAGCTACCTACATCAACAAATGATGTGAGTGGTGAAGAAGTAAACATGTTTTCTAAAAAAATATACACTTATTGTTAATTGAGATATAGACCCATGTTCTGAATCTAATAAAACTTGAATACTTTTATGTTATTGATAATATGGTAACACCTTTTGCTATCAATGATTACATACCAACTGATGAATAAGGCGATGTAATTTCAACAAGGAAAAGGCCATAAAGTCAATAAATGGCTTAAAATCCTAAAATGCCATAAAGTCCTTAAAATTCCATAAAGTCCTTAAAATTCCATAAAGTCATAAAATAGCATAAATTTTTGAAACGATGAACAGTCTTATTTTTGGGCTCTTCATACTATTAAATAATCTGGTAAGTTGGTAAAGTTGATGGGATATATTGGCAAATTTATAGAACATTATAATTCAATCAAAATCTGTCTGAATTATTATATAAATATATTACTGCTATCACTTCAAAAATTAGGATGGTCATCAGTGTATCTGCTAGTTTTCTTTAACTCTTCACATCAATTTTTTAGCATAGACTCTGCCATTAATAAAAAAATGAAATTGCCAATAATCAATATAATAAACTATTCAAAGAGAGAAATATGTAGAACTTAGTAATATTTACAATAGAAAAACTGTCAGGTGACAAAAATTGGGTTTTTCTTGTAAGTGGTTCTTCCTGTACAACAGTTTCAGAGTATCTTAATTGGTCTAATCATCTAATATATGGATTGTTTAGTCTGAGGTTGTCTACTACAAGGGTTTACTGTAAATACAAATTTAGAATTTAATATTGGAATTAGTTACATTTCATGAATTTCAATTTACCAAACCTTATTTCATAATACTCTTAGGTTAAATTTGAATAAATAAACTATAAACTAGATTCATTGAATTTTTAAGGAATGAATTGTTTATTTGTTTCGCCATTTTTTATTTGAACGGACTAAAAACTGTTGATTTTATATTTCAAAATGCTAATTTATTCGTTGTAATTAAATACATATTTATCAATCCTGAAAGTGTATGTATAGATAGCTAAGTCCTAAAATGCCTTTATTAGGTCCTAAAAGGCCTTTACTAGGTCCTAAAAGGCCTTTATTAGGTCCTAAAAGGCCTTTATTAGGTCCTAAAAGGCCTTTAAAAGTCCTAAAATATCTTTTTCATAGGTCCTAAAAGTCCAGGCTGTACTAATGAACATGTTCCTGAAAAATATCAAATTATTTTGAATGTAAAGCTACCAACAACAAAAAAAGAGATTTATTGGAACTTTATTAATACTAAAAGAAGGTTGGTTAGAAGTCTCTCACCATCATCTGATTGAAACATACAAAGCCATTCCAATCTATAGACCATCTGTACTCTGCAAAAGTACTAAGCCTTGATAAAAACCAGGGTCGGGGTAGAGAAGATAATGGTAACTACACATCATGTCACGTGGTTCGGAATCTGAAATAAATAATTGAAATCAGATGCTCGTACTGTAAAATAGATGTGAACTCTCTTTCTATATCTCAATCCACACATTTTTCTGTGTTAAATAAAGATAAATTGCTGTTTAATTTTTTTAAATTAAATTGTGGAACTATGTAATTTTCAATTTAAAACAATTCTTAATTGAGGGTAAGTTCCAAAGACACTCTGTTACAATCAGATATAAATTATAATAAAATGCTAATGACTAGAATATTTAGAAAATCAATTAGTAGGGACTTTGGGAGAAAAACCTAGGTACAATATCTTCATGGTTAATATATGATCTTCTTGTGTAAATTGCTAAAGAGAATATCATTGAGCTGAAAAACTTACCACCTTGTGTCAGTAGTTGTGGAAGCAAATTCAGACCAAGTGATTTGTCGAGTGGCTCTGTAACTTGATAAGCAAACCACTGTGATGGAGAAAGGCTCCTGGCTCTGCAAGAGGTACTTCAAGATTCCCTTTGGAGTTTAGACACTCAAAATTTTATGATGCTGAGCAGTGACCTGTAACATAGGAAGTTTATTAAATTCTAAAAATATATTTCCTTACAAAATATAAATATTGACAACTTTGTATGAATTGAAATGTTACATTGTCACTGAATACTGATAAAGCATTAGCTTCCTGAATCCAGAATATCATAAAAGATTTAAAGATGAGAATTTAATAAATTGAATTTAATAAATTTTATACTACAACTTGTAATTAGAATTTTTTCTTATCAATTTTAAATTGAATTTTATTTGATTTCATATCAGATAAGTAGTAAGTGGAAATAATATCAAGTAATTAGGCTAATATATCAATTTCATTTCCTATATCATCTTAACTAATAACTATTCAACAATAATGTATTGAAACTTTTTAAGTTATTAATTTAGCAATAAAAAAATATAACTAAATTATTTGGATTGGATGTTCAGTTCATATTAATGGACTGAAATTATCCAATTTATTTATAAGGGCAAAGAAATTAATTGCTTTTAATTAATGTTATAAGCAATAAATTTATTTATATAAATTAATAATTTCATTTCATATAGTTGAAAAACAAATTCATTCCATAAAATACCATTATAAAAAGTTTAAAAATTGGTTAATTTTATTATATATTATATAATAATATTAATTAGCATTTATTTCAAAATTAATTCTCATATTTTCATTAATTTTATCATAATTAGACCTAATCGAAAATAAAAATTTAAAATGATCTATATTTTTTTTATAGATGATAGTTTTAGCTTATTTAATTAGCTACCAGCCTACCCACCTTTCTAGTTTCTAGAAGTTAAAACAATAATCAGTTACCCTGACAACAAGGATTTAATTCTGGGATATTAAGGGAATATATCAGAGAAGAAAGATTAATTCCTGATATATTCCCCTATTATATAATTATCCCAGGAATAATCTTTGTTGCCAGGGTAGAGAGTAGCTTTTTCTAATTAAAAAATAAATATCTTGAATTTTTGGTTAATGCATCACATGTAGCAAAATTAAATTAATTCATCTTGGAACCAACCTAGCTACGCTAGTTAATGATTTAATCAAAATTTATATGTTTATGTAGTATACAGAATAGATTTACTTTATTTTATCAAACTAAGGAATTAATTTTAAGGATGTAGGTTAACCGTTAATAAGGATGTTAAGGATGTAGATTAATTTATCCTAATCCATTTTGCTGATCACGTAAGTTCTAAGTTTTAACTAGTAGCTAGGTACAGTTATTAAACCTAACAACGTCAACCTGTGCTCAGTACATAATTTTCTTTGTTAACCATTAGTCCATTACATTGCACCTAGCTAAGTATTTAACTAAAAAATAATACCTATAGATATTTTAGGTGTACCTAGCCAAGCGTCCTGATGTTAAACTTTTACCCCGGCCACAGCTCTACCTAATTAAATTTTATCTTAGGTAAGTACCTAAGTCCTAACATATGCAAGTCAGCCTAAACCAACTACTGCCAGGTGTGCCACTTACTGCGTAGTAATATCTCAGCGTTGGGCACCAAACGGTACGTTTTCCCTTCAAATTTCATAAAGTTTGAACAAATGCCTACCTTATTTCAAGAAGTTTGTGCAAATTTCAACACACACATGATGCAACCAATTTAATAGTCTTTCTTATTTACTTACCTGAAGTATCTTTGGATTATAAAACTCACTGTCTAGTTAACGAGAGGAATTTTTATTAAGGTTACCGCTTGAGGAATCGATATACTTTCACTGTCACATGTCCACTCTTAACCAAACTCTCTTAGAAACTAATAATGTAAATAAACATCTCACTGATTCCAGCACCCCCCCCCCTCCTTTCCCCCTTTTTGAAGCAATCATATTAAATACGCTTCTTATCATAAATAAGATGAATATTCCTCATGTTTTCCCTTGAAATAATCATGTTGAATTGACTCTAAGATGAACCGAATGATTATTATATACTATTTGTCTATATAGTATTAAAATATGGTTTTCCTGTATTTATAAATGACCATTTAATTAATCTATAATTGATTTATGCTGATTCATATGAATTACACATAATATTGGGGATATTATGTGTAGTTGTATATAAATGTAATATTAATGTAAATATGATATAGAAAGTTATATTCTTGAATAGTTGGAATTTCTTATGCAAACAAATAAAATGAATTTCATTTCCATCGTGTGGTTCGTTTAAAATTAATAGAAACAAATTATTGTATTAATGTAACTCATTAATCAATAACCATGTCAATAATTAGTGATTCAATTGGGGAAATTCCGTATTATTGGGCAGCTCCACATTATCGATCATATGAAAAAATTAATGGGAGCATATTAACTAATTCTTTTCATTGATAGTACCTGCCGGTATCATGGATACCAATTAAAATAATGAGTTAATTTGGTAGAATTTTATAATATGAATGATAATGTTAAACTATCGGATAATTAGTAACCTACCCAATATTTATAATAAATGCATTATAATCATTGTACCTATTTATCAAATATCAATTCTATGAATTTTGTGTGTTTTTTATCGTTTTCAGCTTGCTGATACATAGTATCATTGGAAATAATATCTTTATTTGTATAGCGTCGGACCGGGTGGCTTTGCGCATTTTCCGCATTTTTTGATTTTACGAAAAAACTAGAGAAGTCAGCAATCTGATTTTTTGTGTGCAGATAGATGAAGGATAGACCTAGGTGCTCACCAAGTTTCAACTCTTTAAGTTCAACAGAAAAAAAGTTATCATCGAAAAACTGTGCGCAAAGATCGTGGGGATAAACCGGGTGAATTTTGCGCAATTACCGGGTGTACTTGCGCACTGCGCAAATTCACCCGATGTGAAACTGCGCAGTGCGCAAGTTCATCCTATGTATAAACTGTGCATAGAAAATCTAACCCCGATATGCTATGCAACTGCCGTGAATCTGCCCCAATCTTCTATGCAACTGCCCCAATCTGCTGTGCAATTGCAGTGAGGCTGCTGTGGAATTGCCGTGAGTCTGCTGTGGAATTGCCGTGAGTCTGCTGTGGAATTGCCGTGAGTCTGCTGTGGAATTGCCGTGAGTCTGCTGTGGAATTGCCGTGAGTCTGCTGTGGAATTGCCGTGAGTCTGCTGTGGAATTGCCGTGAGTCTGCTGTGGAATTGCCGTGAGTCTGCTGTGGAATTGCCGTGAGTCTGCTGTGGAATTGCCGTGAGGCTGCTGTGCAATTGCCGTGAGTCTGCTGTGCAATTGCCGTGAGTCTGCTGTGCAATTGCCGTGAGTCTGCTGTGCAATTGCCGTGAGTCTGCTGTGCAATTGTCGTGAGTCTGCTGTGCAATTGTCGTGAGTCTGCTGTGCAATTGTCGTGAGTCTGCTGTGCAATTGTCGTGAGGCTACAGTGCAATTGCCGTGAGACTGCTGTGCAATTGCCGTGAGACTGCTGTGGAATTGCCGTGAGACTGCTGTGGAATTGCCGTGAGACTGCTGTGGAATTGCCGTGAGACTGCTGTGGAATTGCCGTGAGACTGCTGTGGAATTGCCGTGAGACTGCTGTGGAATTGCCGTGAGACTGCTGTGGAATTGCCGTGAGACTGCTGTGGAATTGCCGTGAGACTGCTGTGGAATTGCCGTGAGACTGCTGTGGAATTGCCGTGAGACTGCTGTGGAATTGCCGTGAGACTGCTGTGGAATTGCCGTGAGACTGCTGTGGAATTGCCGTGAGACTGCTGTGGAATTGCCGTGAGACTGCTGTGGAATTGCCGTGAGACTGCTGTGGAATTGCCGTGAGACTGCTGTGGAATTGCCGTGAGACAGCTGTGAAATTGCCGTGAGGCTGAGTGGAATTAACGTGAGGCTGCTGTGCAATTGCCGTGAGTCTGCTGTGAGACTGCTGTGGAATTGCCATGAGACTGCTGTGGAATTGCCGTGAGTCTGCTGTGCAATTGCCGACAGTCTGCTGTGCAATTGCCGTGAGGCTGCTGTGCAACTGCCGTGAGGCTGCTGTGCAATTGCCGTGATATAGGAGTATCGGGGATGAATATCACAGGTTTATTAATGAATAAGAGCTCTTTAACTTTATTAATAAATGTGCGCAAGTCCACCCGTGAATTAAAATATTCCCAGGGTGATGTTGCGCATCTAGTATATTGGTTATATCTCAATAATTTATAATTATTATTTAAATCATCTTACATGACGTTAATCTGCAGTAAATTATGCGTATCCAACGTAAATTGCAATCAAATTGGAGCATAATTATCAACACTACAGCATAGTTCGCGGAGATTCGATTCTAGTCCAAAATAATTATTTTCCCATAAAAAACATAGGTCACTGTTTGAACACTTAGTATCTATACTTAATCTCTTACGATTTTCGTGAAATTTATGCACTAGGGGGTTTAAGAGCTGCTCTTTCCAATGGTGTTGTCAGATTTGAAATATTTTCACGCATTCACCGTCAATTACCGATGCGCAACTTCACCCGGAATGTTGAAGTGCGCAAAGCCACCCGGTCTGACGCTATACTTGTTTTTTTATTGTCGCATACGAATGACACTACGTACGTATATTGAGAGAGTATAAAATAATATAGTATAAACAACTGTCAAATTGTTATATCATTTTCCATAACAACGTGTAGTGTGTTATGTTATATCAGGTCCTTTTGATATAATAATAATATTGGATATACTTCGATATAGTATACCACCTATATAAATCTTCTTTATCTTCAAAAGAAATTTTAAATCATTGTACCATACATTGGTTGTTAATGATGCCTTATTAGCAATCTATTTTTTAGGAAAATAAATAGCATTAATCATTATATTACATTCAAACGATAAAGGATGAAAATAATTGACATTTATATTAAAATACTAGCACTCTACTCTATTTAAATCTTCCATTGTTTGAGTTATGTCACTGTATACAGATATTCAATGCAAATATATATGTTGATGATAATCAGTTTATCACACTGGTATATTACGGTGTGTCTACCATAAATGTATCCACTGCCATTGAATATTAGTTATTATATTTTGATTATAAGTACTATTTAAATTAATTTATTATTGTCTATATCATTACGTATCTACAAAGTATTGTACATGGTACCAATATTATGCATCTTATAGTTTAGTGATTTACACAATTGATACGTAATACTATATTATAGGCAATAAGTTATATGTTATACTTATATTCAATGACCGTGGATATATTTACGGTGGACTCACTGTTCACAAATAGAATTTTATGTATGTATTAGCGTCGACCTGGGTCGGTTCCCGCATTTTCCCGCAACTTTCATTCTAATGACAACTACAGAAATACTAAAAGTCGGAGAGTTCTGATTTTTTTCAAGCATATGGACCGATACTAGTTCTGTAATCCCTGAAAATTTAAGCTCTCTATCTTTCATACTTTTTCTGTTATTTAGTAAAATGTTCGCGGGGGAGAAATTCTATACTTCAGGGTCGAGTCCCGCACTTCCAGGGACGTTTCCCGCACTGCGGGAAACGTCCCTATATGCAAGATTCATATTCTCGCACCGCGGGAACTGAATCATATATTATACCCGCACCCGCGGAAGTAATCTTTTACTAATTGGCATTAGTTTATTGCTGGTATTAATAAGTTAGGTTGATTATTCCAAACTTTGATGCAATACATAGGTAAATTATACAAAATTATGAACTTTTTATTCATTGTGTAATAAGATGTAGCTGATGTATTTAGCTATCTACAGCGTTAAAGAAAATATATAATTGAAATAAACAACAATAAGCTATGTAACTCTTTTAAATCTATAACACAGCAGTATCACATTCCAGTTTCTTAAATCACATTTGTATTTTATACAACGGACATTGACGAACAATTAATACTAAATTAAATCTAATTAGTTGTGAAAATACTAATCCATAATCCTTTACACACAACAATTTCTCCACTGCACTAAGTGTGGAAGATGAAATAGTTGTGCAATGCATGAAAGAAACACTTGAAACGAGCCCAATGAAACACCAAGAAGCCCAAATTGTGCAAACTAATAACTAGCTAATTATTGCAATGTTTGCGATAAGCTTTTTCAGCCTCTACTGCTCCTTCTATTTTAAATGGGAGTGATCCTTTGATAGATATGGGTCCACAGATGAATTGGGAAGGAAACACTTCTTCTATTTGATCATGAAGAGGCCAGTCATAGAAGGAGCCAGGCTTTCGCGTCATAAATTTTACGTGAGTACTAACCTTGCCTACTTTAATAACCTTACCCACATAAGTTAGCTCTTTACCATACGATATAAGATAGTACTTTTCTTCTTTGACGTTTCTCATAATATTTTTATACTGCCTTTCATTGAAATGTAATACTGGGCCTGTCATTTCATCACTCTCTCCATCAGAAAGGTCGTCATCACTTGTATTTGCATAAATTGGTTCACATCCAATATCATCCTCATCAGAGTTCTCCTTTGAATTCTGTTCATCCACATCCTCTGCATCTTCCATCTCTCTGGTCCTTTTCTTCCCTTTCTTTCCCCCTTTCTTCTCTCTCTCTTTCTCTTTTGCTTCTATCTCTTTGAAGAACTCATCCATCGTTAAAACTTGAGCTTGTGGATTTATTCGTCTATTTACTGGTCACTTGTATGCTCCGTTTTCGTCAGCATTTATTGGTGCTGGAAGAGGAGGAGGTGGTGTGAGATGATCTGCAAGTATTTGCTCAAAGCTACGACTTAGTACTCTACACACAGGTTCCTTTGGAGTTGAGGTCGATGGTTGATTTTCATGCTCACTCATTGATGTTGAGAGGATCATTTCAGTTGACACAGCTGGAGGAGGCATCTGTTGCTCCCCCAAATTCAATCTCATTATCGCTAGTGGTTGCCGATCTTTCTGTGGAGTTGCTGGCAGTGGCTCAATAACTGCATTCATTTCTCTGAGTTCATCTTCATACAATTGAAACAAACGTGGATTGAACTGGGTCGTGGGGTACACTCCTCTATCAGGAGGATAGATGCCAGTCTTTGAAAAGGCTGAATTAATATTCTGCAATGTGAATACTTCGTCCCACACTTCTCCTGTAAGTATAATAAATTCTCGTTTGCAAATTCTCCTTGCATGATTTTTGATGGACCACTGAGCTATGGCTTTATCCCACTTTGATTTGAGGGGCCTGAAACAACACTTATCTAATGGCTGTAGCCTATCAGTTGTATGTGGAGGTAGCTTGAAGAGAGCTACACCCTCGCTTCTGGCTTTTTTTATGAGCCTCAAATTAATATGAGTGCTATGACCATCGTATATCAGCAGCAGAGGTCGTTGGGTGATGTTTTTGCAGAATTTTTCAAACCATTCATAAAATATGTCTGAGGTCATCCACCCATTATCTGACTTCGTTATTTGTTGACCAGGATATCCTTCTTCAGTATGCCAGTCTTGCATGAAATTCTTTCCTGAAAAAAATATGTACTGTAGCTATTGCTATATTTTATTTTGATAGCTAGTTAATGTTGCTTCAAAACTGTGATAATGTTTTTAATGTGTTTTTTTCTCTTGCAGAATTGTGTGTTTGTATCATACCTTTGAAGATGATCAAAGGAGGCAACTTCTCTCCTGCTGCAGATATTCCTGCCATGACAGTTATGGCTTCTCTGCCGCTAGTGCTTGTGGTCCTTGAAGCCTTTTCTCCACGTGGTGCTACAACTTTGGTTCTCTGAGGGTCTATGTATAAATTAGTCTCGTCTACATTCCAGATGCATTCTGATCTGTGACGAATACCTAATTTATCCAGCTGCCCTTCCAACAGATCGAAAAATCCATAAATGATATTTGGATCACTAACAGCAAGTTTCCTTGATTTTTCTAAAGTTGATGGCAGCTTTACAGAAAGGTTCCATCGATTCATGAAGGCTTTGAGCCAATCCTCCCCTGGTTTATTGTCCTATAAAATAAATAAAGAGAACATGGGTTAGGTTTATAATGCTGTTATAGATATCTAACTAAGTTTGATTAAAGCCTAAAAAAGGTATTTAAAACATTACTCAATTATTAGCACAAACGAACCTTGAATCTACAATTCGCCTTCAAATATTCTCCAAGTTCATTTTCTTGCCCCTTATTATCATCAACATATTCTTTAACAATATTTCTAACTTCATCTCTAGTTGATGCGAATCCCCACTTGGATTTCAATGAAAGAGCCAAAGCCAATTTTCGTTCGCTTGATTCTGGCAGGCTGGTCAGACCACCAACTTTTCTTCTTGAATGTTTAATGCGATCGCGTAGTGTCCATTCATGAATCCCTATTTCTTTAGCTGCCTTCCTGATAGATATCAAATTCGCTTTTACCTTGACAATGGCCTCTTTCACTTTTTCTTCATCTATGTTCTTCTTTTTCGTTTCAGCCTTCTTTTTTGGCATGTTTTCTGTTTATTCATTGCACTTGTTTTATTATATATTGAATAAGATCTGTAACAAAAGCAAAAACATAAGATTTGAAATATGCGGGAACCTACCCTGAATAAGTGCGGGAACCGACCCTAGATTACTTTCACATCCAGGATCGGTTCCCGAGATCACATTCAATGGTATAAAACAAAAACTAAAACACTTCAATAAAATTCCTTTCAATATAACCATATCAGATGCTGTAGCAACATCCACAGCAAATTTGAAATCATTTGGTCCAATGGTACGTCTGTGAATTCAAAGTTTGCGCGAACTTACAAAACCACCAAAAATCTTTTCCAGCACCTGAAACGTGAAAGCTTTTTTCAAAGTAATTTGATGAGTAGATGTGGTAGACATAGTGTAAAGTTACTAGGTGGTAAAAATGGGGAGAAAGGAAGACAATAAAGGGAATATTTTTGATTTTTGATTTTTTGTTTATTTAGGTAGATACAGGTGGTGCGGGAAACGACCCTGGATCACCTAATGCGGGAACCGACCCTGGTCGACGCTACTTCGCGAAGTCGCGATAGTATAATTACTACAAATATTCTCTATATTTTTAACGATATTTATTGAGCTGGTCACTGTGTCTTAAGTCAAGAAAGTTGACTTCTGTTTATAATAATGTATGATTGTGAATTAAGCTTCAGTATCCTATGTTTATTAATTATTGCGTACCTGTAGTGAAAAAAGTTGCGAGAAATTTGGAATTCAATTAATTTTAATGATTAATGAAATGCACTTAAATACAAATTATACATATAATAAACAGCAAAAGCAACATTTTAAATTAATACTACACTGTATGATCATTGATATTATGTACCAAATCAACTTTAAACTTTGTAACATCGTTTTGTATGTAAATATATATTTTGTAACATTATAAAAATATTAGTATTAAATCTGCTTGTTGTTTTCATAAATAGTCATTCAAAATTTATTGTTATTTTTTTATCTTCTTTAGTATATATTGTTAAGTTGTAACATAAAATTTACCGCTATATATATATATACATTCTTAATTCTAATTACATACACAATTAGGTATTACTCAATACACAGTGAAATCCTGGATCCAATACACTGTGATATCCAATACACAATGGTATCCAATACACAATGGTATCCAATACACAATGGTATCCAATACACAATGGTATCCAATACACAATGGTATCCAATACACAATGGTATCCAATACACAATGGTATCCAATACACAATGGTATCCAATACACAATGGTATCCAATACACAATGGTATCCAATACACAATGGTATCCAATACACAATGGTATCCAATACACAATGGTATCCAATACACAATGGTATCCAATACACAATGGTATCCAATACACAATGGTATCCAATACACAATGGTATCCAATACACAATGGTATCCAATGCACAATGGTATCCAATACACAATGGTATCCAATGCACAATGGTATCCAATGCACAATGGTATCCAATACACACTGTGATTGTATCCAATACACACTGTGATTGTATCCAATACACACTGTGGTTGTATCCAATACACACTGTGGTTGTATCCAATACACACTGTGGTTGTATCCAATACACACTGTGGTTGTATCCAATACACACTGTGGTTGTATCCAATACACACTGTGGTTGTATCCAATACACACTGCGGTTGTATCCAATACACACTGTGGTTGTATCCAATACACACTGTGGTTGTATCCAATACACACTGTGGTTGTATCCAATACACACTGTGGTTGTATCCAATACACACTGTGGTTGTATTCAATACACACTGCGGTTGTATTCAATACACACTGTGGTTGTATTCAATACACACTGCGGTTGTATTCAATACACACTGCGGTTGTATTCAATACACACTGCGGTTGTATTCAATACACACTGCGGTTGTATTCAATACACACTGCGGTTGTATCCAATACACACTGTGGTTGTATCCAATACACACTGCGGTTGTATTCAATACACACTGTGGTTGTATTCAATACACACTGCGGTTGTATTCAATACACACTGCGGTTGTATTCAATACACACTGCGGTTGTATTCAATACACACTGCGGTTGTATCCAATACACACTGTGGTTGTATCCAATACACACTGTGGTTGTATCCAATACACACTGTGGTTGTATCCAATACACACTGTGGTTGTATCCAATACACACTGTGGTTGTATCCAATACACACTGTGGCTGTATCCAATACACACTGTGGTTGTATCCAACACACACTGTGGTTGTATCCAATACACACTGTGGTTGTATCCAATACACACTGTGGTTGTATCCAATACACACTGTGGTTGTATCCAATACACACTGTGGTTGTATCCAATACACACTGTGGTTGTATCCAACACACTGTGGTTGTATCCAACACACTGTGGTTGTATCCAACACACTGTGGTTGTATCCAACACACTGTGGTTGTATCCAACACGAAGGGGTTGTATCCAAGACAACGAGGCTGTATCCAAGACAACGAGGCTGTATCCAAGACAACGAGGCTGTATCCAAGACAACGAGGCTGTATCCAAGACAACGAGGCTGTATCCAAGACAATGTGGCTGTATCCAAGACAATGTGGCTGTATCCAAGACAATGTGGCTGTATCCAAGACAATGTGGCTGTATCCAAGACAACGTGGTTGTATCCAAGACAACGTGGTTGTATCCAACACTAAGTGCTATTCAATAAGTTTTCAAATAATTAACAGCAATCCTATCTATACCAATGAATATAGAAAAATATAAGTATATATAGTACCGTAGTACGTACGTAGTTCCAAATATTCTTAATACAGACAATCATCAAACTAAACCATGTAATCCATTATGTTTCCCTGAAAAATGAACTCAGAGTAAGCTTTAGTTAATTTTAATATCTAACCACAATGTTCTTCAAATAAATACTGCCTATGTGAAGCTCTGAAGTTGAAAATCGCCATATTACTTACCTAGTTACCATCTTTTAAAATGTAAGTTTCGCTACCTACCAACCAATTCAGGAGCGACTTACAAAGATTGTCACTCTATTCGCCACAAATAGCATAGGAAACTAACGAATTTGGTGACAAACGTTCAATTTTTCGACGATTGCAAGCAAAATTCTCAGTTGTGAAAGCTCTACTTGTATTGAAACTAATATGAAAAAAGGCAAAAAATATTTTTCTATCGAATGATCTATCAATCATTCTCTCAAAGTATTTCTTTAAGAAGATATTGGCTTGTAACGTAAAGTATTCCTCTGCCTATTTTAGAACTTGTGAGAGCTTTGTCACCGATAGGTATTTTCCCTTCGCCTAAATCAATGGAATTCTTAGGAGCGTGGTGACTTTTCAGATTAAAAATGTACTTTGCGAGTATATCACAGAAAAACGGGTCTTTAATTGGAGCCATTTTTACTTCTAACATGCAGTTTGTTTAATTTACTTCAAGTTGATTAAAGATTTTAAGTGAAAATATTCGTATTTATAAGGTAAAATAGCTTGCAAAATATTTATAACCGTTCTTGTTTGATTAAATTCTTGACTTGTGGGTGAGTGCGTGCGTGAGGTTGTATCTTCTCTCAGATTCTCAGTGTTAATTCTAGTGTGAACGAGTGAGGTAGCATGGATTTGATCTCTTGGTTCAACTTTTGACCAATAGTTATGGTACTTTTGGTAGATCAGTTTCTGCCATTATTTCTTTCAAGATTCTATATTTTCAGATACGTTTTTACTAAGAGTTGATTATTGCTATAGATACATAGGTGAATTGACAGAGTTTCGGAAGTTTATATATAATTCTAGGTACACTTTCTTATCCATCTATAATTTAGATTAGATACAACCGTAAAACTATTCTAGTTTATGTCTCGGTTCCAGTATTATTATATATATAGTTGTCTCATAAATCGTAGTAGTTGATTTTATTACAATTTTTATATGAGGATTGTCTAGTTAGAACTTGCCTCTATTTTTTAGGAAAAATCTACGGGCATTTAACTTTTTTTAAATCTAGGGATAATTCTCGCATGTTTTTATATCGCTCCCAGATCGCAGTGTCACTGGTGACAAAATCGACATCGTTAAATATCACTCTATTCCTATGTTACCATTAATTTCTGAATCTGCTACTGAGAGTCAGAGAGTAGGTAACTGTTTCTCAAATTAAAATCTCTGTGGGAGAAGAGACAAGTTCTGCAGACTGGCTTAATTTCCTCATATGTTTACATGTATTTTAGTAATTTTACCCAGTCTGCAGAATATGGAACATTTTTCCAAGACTCTCTGTGGAAGTTTTTGGTTGAATTTTAGAAATTGGAGATCTCTGCGGGAGATCTTGAATTAATCCCTATGTTACCATTAATTTAGCTGCGGGAGATTTTGAATTAATTCCTATGTTACCATTAATTTAGCTGCGGGAGATTCTGAATCTGCTGCTGAGAGTCAAAGAGTAGCTCTCTCTCAAATAAAAGTCTCTGCGGGAGAAGAGACGCATTCTGCAGACTGGAATTTTACTGAGAACAGAACCCAAGATACAGGATTTTTTTGAGAACAGTTTAGTTTACCAGCCCCACTCTGTATTTCATGGTAAATTCCACCGACGTGTCGCCGGTGTCGGTGGAATTTTTTCCTTTGAAAATAATATTCTGGCAAAGTCGGTGGATTTTTAGCTATTTATTCCTATGTTACCATTAATTTTCGGTGGATAAATTGGGAAAATGTTGGTAGATCAGCCAAATTACTGGAATTTTATGGTGGATTTTTTCAGCTTTTTCTAAAAGTCAGTGGAATTTTTTGCACCAAATACAGACTGGTACCAAATTACCAGTTCCTGCAGTCTAGCTTTATTTTGGAGAGAAATCAAAAATCTTTAGAGAGAATTTGCCACAAAAAGCGTTTATCCGGAGTCTCGGGCCAGTCTGAAAAGTACTGCAGGATTTGTGGATTAATCCTGCGCCCAAGCCCTATTTAATTCCTATGTTCCCATGTTATTAGCTGCGCCCAATTGACAATTTCGGTAAAAAATTCTGTGTCTGTAAAGACCTTCTTTTCAGACTGGGTCTCGGGTACTGATTGTGCATGCTTTGCAGTTTGCAGACTGATTGTTGACTCAAAGAGGAGTTGTAGACTTGTAGCTACTGTATCAGAATTTAACTATTTTCATTTTAACCGTCCGTTTAATGAGAATTTGTCCAGAACACGGTGATCTTGAGAATCAAATAGGGATAAGGGAAGCAATATGACTCTGAAACTTCCAGTATGTTGGGTCAAACCTGATCACCATAGTTATTGATACTCTCCCGACTCCCATGCATATTGTGATATTGAATCTCTCCCAGTCTGCAGTCTGCAGAACATGGAGCATTTTTCCAAGACTCTCTGCGGTAGTTTCTGATTGAATTTTAGAAATTGGAATTAATTCCTATGTTACCTTTAATTTAGCTGCAAGAGAATTTGAATTAATTCCTATGTTACCATTAATTTAGCTGCGGGAGATTCTGAATCTGCTGCTGAGAGTCAGAGAGTAGCTCTCTCTCTCAAATTAAAGTCTCTGCGGGAGAAGAGACGCATTCTGCAGACTGGAATTACTCTCCCACGTTTTTTCCCATATAACGAAAACGGAGTGTAGCTAGTAAACAATAATCCTATATACTAATTAATAACAGAGTTATACTCTACTACTCCACCAAATCTGAAGTCTTTAGTTCCAAATATGTGACCGCTAAACCAAACTATGCTGGATTCATAATTCATCTTTTCAAAGTTGTTTTGGTCCTGTAAAAAAGAAACGATTAGCTAACATGCTTTACTATGAAGCTATTTTCACTTTAAACGTGAACTAACATGTATCTTATAGTAAAAAAGCTAATCTTTCCAACGGTGTATTTGTTTTTTTCTAAACTGATGTTTTACTATTGAAAATAGTTGTGTGCCGAATTATCCCTGTCATAAAATTATAGCACTGCACAGAATGGAATTTCATTAGCGACGCTAATGGAAATATTAAGTGCATTTTAAAATATATACTGCATTGTAAAATATATACTGCATTGTAAAATATATACTGCATTGTAAAATATATACTGCATTGTAAAATATATACTGCATTGTAAAATATATACTGCATTGTAAAATATATACTGCATTGTAAAATATATACTGCATTGTAAAATATATACTGCATTGTAAAATATATACTGCATTGTAAAATATATACTGCATTGTAAAATATATACTGCGTTGTAAAATATATACTGCGTTGTAAAATATATACTGCGTTGTAAAATATATACTGCATTGTAAAATATATACTGCTTTGTAAAATATATACTGCATTGTAAAATATATACTGCATTGTAAAATATATACTGCTTTGTAAAATATATACTGCATTGTAAAATATATACTGCATTGTAAAATATATACTGCGTTGTAAAATATATACTGCATTGTAAAATATATACTGCTTTGTAAAATATATACTGCATTGTAAAATATATACTGCATTGTAAAATATATACTGCATTGTAAAATATATACTGCATTGTAAAATATATACTGCATTGTAAAATATATACTGCATTGTAAAATATATACTGCGTTGTAAAATATATACTGCATTGTAAAATATATACTGCTTTGTAAAATATATACTGCATTGTAAAATATATACTGCATTGTAAAATATATACTGCTTTGTAAAATATATACTGCATTGTAAAATATATACTGCATTGTAAAATATATACTGCATTGTAAAATATATACTGCATTGTAAAATATATACTGCATTGTAAAATATATACTGCATTGTAAAATATATACTGCTTTGTAAAATATATACTGCGTTGTAAAATATATACTGCATTGTAAAATATATACTGCATTGTAAAATATATACTGCATTGTAAAATATATACTGCATTGTAAAATATATACTGCATTGTAAAATATATACTGCATTGTAAAATATATACTGCATTGTAAAATATATACTGCATTGTAAAATATATACTGCATTGTAAAATATATACTGCATTGTAAAATATATACTGCGTTGTAAAATATATACTGCATTGTAAAATATATACTGCATTGTAAAATATATACTGCATTGTAAAATATATACTGCATTGTAAAATATATACTGCATTGTAAAATATATACTGCTTTGTAAAATATATACTGCATTGTAAAATATATACTGCATTGTAAAATATATACTGCGTTGTAAAATATATACTGCATTGTAAAATATATACTGCTTTGTAAAATATATACTGCATTGTAAAATATATACTGCATTGTAAAATATATACTGCTTTGTAAAATATATACTGCATTGTAAAATATATACTGCATTGTAAAATATATACTGCATTGTAAAATATATACTGCATTGTAAAATATATACTGCATTGTAAAATATATACTGCATTGTAAAAAATATACTGCATTGTAAAATATATACTGCATTGTAAAATATATACTGCATTGTAAAATATATACTGCATTGTAAATATATACTGCTTTGTAAAATATATACTGCTTTGTAAAATATATACTGCATTGTAAAATATATACTGCATTGTAAAATATATACTGCATTGTAAAATATATACTGCATTGTAAAATATATACTGCATTGTAAAATATATACTGCGTTGTAAAATATATACTGCTTTGTAAAATATATACTGCATTGTAAAATATATACTGCATTGTAAAATATATACTGCTTTGTAAAATATATACTGCATTGTAAAATATATACTGCATTGTAAAATATATACTGCATTGTAAAATATATACTGCATTGTAAAATATATACTGCGTTGTAAAATATATACTGCGTTGTAAAATATATACTGCATTGTAAAATATATACTGCATTGTAAAATATATACTGCATTGTAAAATATATACTGCGTTGTAAAATATATACTGCATTGTAAAATATATACTGCATTGTAAAATATATACTGCATTGTAAAATATATACTGCATTGTAAAATATATACTGCATTGTAAAATATATACTGCATTGTAAAATATATACTGCTTTGTAAAATATATACTGCATTGTAAAATATATTGTTATAGGATCTAATTGTAAATTAGTAATAGCATATGTTAAATAATCTGAAAGCTAAAAAAACGATTATTAAAATCTGAAAGGTAAAAATTGTTAAGTAATTTGAAATTATATAAATGATTATCAAATAAACGATTATTAAAATCTTAAATTAAAGAAATGATTATTAAATCTGAAAAGCAAAGAAATGATTTAATGTAAATCCAAGTAAAAATAGCATAATTGAATTCCACCTTAAAATTAATAATTGTTATGTTCCAATGTTTTATAGATAATATGTACATAGAGAATAGCTCACAATATAGTTGACTTCTAAGCTAGCCAACATCAAAGTTGTCATTTATTGTTTGGATCTTGTGCTGTGAGGATATGTCTTAATCTGTGTAGCTGAAGTGACTTTTAGAATCAAATTAATGTTTGTTTATTTTTTGCAGTTTATGTCCAAAGTGTACCGTCATAGTCATGTATATTGATAAATAGTGTTATTAAGATGTGGTGTATATATAGGAAGTGATACTTGGAAGCCAGGCCTGGTTTTCTGTATTATACATAGTAAATATAATTATACACATTCAATCTGATATACTGTATCCTTTCCTATCTTGTCATTGCTATCTTTGAATTGAATCCCTCAGCTCTATTATATATCGGTGTGCAATAGCTTATTAATTAATCATAGGATTTTAAATAAAACATAGTTTAATAGGGAACTCTTTATTAACATGCAATATATATATATAGGTTAAATAAAGATAATTCATCTAAGTATTTAATATTCCTTTTTATCATATAGTCTTATGTAGTCAGGGAAATCGGCCAACCCTCCTACAATATACTGCATTGTAAAATATATACTGCATTGTAAAATATATACTGCATTGTAAAATATATACTGCATTGTAAAATATATACTGCGTTGTAAAATATATACTGCATTGTAAAATATATACTGCTTTGTAAAATATATACTGCATTGTAAAATATATACTGCGTTGTAAAATATATACTGCATTGTAAAATATATACTGCTTTGTAAAATATATACTGCATTGTAAAATATATACTGCATTGTAAAATATATACTGCATTGTAAAATATATACTGCATTGTAAAATATATACTGCGTTGTAAAATATATACTGCATTGTAAAATATATACTGCTTTGTAAAATATATACTGCATTGTAAAATATATACTGCGTTGTAAAATATATACTGCATTGTAAAATATACACTGCATTGTAAAATATATACTGCATTGTAAAATATATACTGCATTGTAAAATATATACTGCGTTGTAAAATATATACTGCATTGTAAAATATATACTGCTTTGTAAAATATATACTGCATTGTAAAATATATACTGCATTGTAAAATATATACTGCGTTGTAAAATATATACTGCATTGTAAAATATATACTGCATTGTAAAATTATTATCTTCATTAGCTTCTTAGTATATTTTTATCTCTTTATAGTATATTTTCAGACAATGTGATGTAAACTATATGATTGAAATCAATTGTGTCTCTAAAAATAGCTTGAATAATTCTAAGTTTAAATTTTAATATCGGCACAATGACTGCCATCAATTGCATCAAAAGAGCTTTGATGTCTCAGCCCGATAAAGGTAAGATTGGTAGATGTTAGTGCAGGAGAATAACAGTGATAACTATTTTGACTTACTGAATGTCTGAAGTCACTTTAATCATTCATATAGCTAATAATAACAACCATTAATATAATGAATTACATGTTAGATGACGGTATGGTTTATCAGAAGAAAGGTGGTAGCTATAGAATGGGAAGAAATTATCTATTTATATCTATCTGTTTTCACTGTCTGCTTCCAACATCAATATTTGTCTCCAGATTGTCATTATCTTTTTGTACTCTGGAACATCTAGTAAGTGTTGAAAGAATCAATTTATGAAACAAAATCCAACAGTTAAACATGACTTAACACTAAAATTTGAACAAAGTTAAACAGAAGCAGCCATCAAAAGTTAGCAACAAAACTTTAGTGCTATCGAGGATAGCAATTAAAATAACGAGTTGGAATATTTACTCATATTTTTTAAAACAATTGCAAATGTTGAACAGCTTGATGAATCTCAAGGTAACCCTGCACATGGTAGCTAATTATTAGAGTAAATCTTCTACCTTAATTTCCTCATGTTTATCTTTAAATAATGGTTGCTTTGTTGCAGGTTTTCTGGGTATGATCTCATCACAGCGTCACAATCACACTCACACGGACTTTGCCTTCTCTCGTCAGCGTAAACCTATCTTCCGCTCAATTCCTCACCCCAAAGAGAGAAAGGATGTCGGTCCTAAGGTTAAACTACCTAAAGACTTCATGTGCGTTTAACAGCATTAATATTTGTCTTTCTACCATTTCAATAATAGTCAGTAGCTAACTAGTTAAATGACAAACAGATTATCACTGTGATAATTTCAGGAAGATCTACCCGGATTTTTTACCAGACCCGGAGATAAACTTCAGAAATAAACTGAGGGAGAAGATAGAAAGGAGAGACATGATTGCCAGGAGGAAACTGGTAGATATTCCAGAATTTTACGTTGGTGAGTAGAGTTCATTTATTTTACCTGAAGATTTTATGTTTTGATTAGGTAAAGAATACATTTTAGTGCTCTAAATAAGATCAAAATGTAGCCAATAATCATATAGCTATTAACTATATGATTACTGTAAATTAGCTACTATTGTAAATTATTATCTAACCATCATTTTAACATTGGTGAAAATGAATCAATTGAAAGATAGAACAAGCCAAAGCTTTATGTAAAGGAACATTTTATGTATGAAAACTACTATCCAATTTGCTTTTTAAGCAAATTGCCATAGCTATATTTATTCTACTAGTTAGTATATTTCAACGCATAGCTATTCCTTTTACCAATTACTAGTTAGATATAACTCAATCTTTTTCCCAGGCTCCATTATGTCTGTGACAATCAGTGACTCCAACTCCACAGACCAGAAGAACAGGTTTGTAGGTGTCTGCATAGACAGAGGCGGCACAGGTCTCAGAGCGTGGTTCACCCTTAGGAACGTCATAGATCACGCTGGTGAGGATGTCATCTTCCTATCTCTTTACCATAGGGCTGTACCGATACCATGATTATTATTGATACGAGTAGCTACCTGTGGCTACTTGGTAGCTATTGGTTATCTGCCTATACGGATGCATAATAAAATTTGCGATAGCTATAATGAGTTTGATAAGAGATAGAATCGGTACAGCCCTACTTATTAGAAATTTAGTGTATAATAATTATCAGACAATAGCTGATGTAGCTACATTTCCATTTCTTAACACATTTCCAGAAATGGTTCTTGAATCTTCATTTCATGATTTTTTTCAATAGACTTTATTTTCCATATTTTTTTCATTGTTTTATTTTTAAATAGTAAATTCTAAGACCCTTAAATGATGTTAACAGGGTGAAAAATCTATAGATTTGCTATTTCATATTTTATTTCAGTTAACATCATAAAATATGTTATTGGGCATTACGTTTGACTTAAATTTCTTATTTCCTGTTCCCTTTTCATTTCAAAAAAAGGCACGCAAACATTTTTTTGGTTTCCGAACCTGGATCAAATCAAATTATGTGCTATTTTGTCACAACGCGAACTATAATCTCTGTAACGTTTTTGCATTCATAAATATTAATTGTAGTTCGTCACTCACCATTTTCTGAAATGCCCACCTCTGACTATTCAGCTTTTCTCTTTTTGTTTCCCCGTGCAGGCATTGAAATTCTGTACGAGCAATACTGTCCTCTTATCCTGAAGATTGAGGTGCTGCGGCTGGAGAAGAGACTTGACGACAGACTCATCTACTTGCGAGACTGTGACCCCATCCACTCCACAGTGCCTCTGGACATGCAGCCTGAACTCATAGCAGAGGGGAGTGAAGTGCCCTTGAATGAGACAGTGGTGAGACATGAAGTGTGAGAGGAGACGTGAGGTGAGAGAGAAGATGAAAACGAGAGAGGTGGACCTCACTGGAGTCAATAGGAATGACCTAATTCTAGGAGGGAATGAACAGAGAGGTCTGTGTTGTGGATGTGTTTCTGTTGTGATGTGTATGATAGGTACTGGGCTGTAAATGTTTCTGTTGTGATGTGTATGATAGGTACTGGGCTGTAAATGTTTCTGTAGTGATGTGTATGATAGGTACTGGGCTGTAAATGTTTCTGTTGTGATGTGTATGATAGGTACTGGGCTGTAAATGTTTCTGTAGTGATGTGTATGATAGGTACTGGGCTGTAAATGTTTCTGTTGTGATGTGTATGATAGGTACTGGGCTGTAAATGTTTCTGTAGTGATGTGTATGATAGGTACTGGGCTGTAAATGTTTCTGTAGTGCTTTGTGGGTGGAGTGGTGTGAAAACGAGAAATAATAAACGCCATTGCATTTCTATATAAGAATAAAGCGCTAACCTTACACTTTTCAGATCACTCTGTTACCCGAGCCGTGGCATCACAAGTACGAAATACTGGATTTCAAAGGTGTGCAACTTCCTCCTGACTTCGACAAGGAGAAACTAAAGGCCTCCCACAAGAAGAAACCTGCTGCCTGTGAGAAATACGATCTGATGAGAGAGTACAGGTGAGTACAGGGGAATAGGATCTGATGAGAGAGTACAGGTGAGTACAGGGGAATACGATCTGATAAGAGAGTACAGGTGAGTACAGGGGAATACGATCTGATGAGAGAGTACAGGTGAGTACAGGGGAATACGATCTGATGAGAGAGTACAGGTGAGTACAGGGGAATAGGATCTGATGAGAGAGTACAGGTGAGTACAGGGGAATACGATCTGATGAGAGAGTACAGGTGAGTACAGGGGAATACGATCTGATGAGAAAGTACAGGTGAGTACAGGGGAATAGGATCTGATGAGAGAGTACAGGGGAATCGCATACTATTCGTAACTCACCCTATTTAGAAGTAAGTACCAACTTGATGATAATATCAATGTTTGAAACTAGTGTACTGCTCCCTGGGGCTCTATCTATCCTGAAACTGTCTGGTGAATGGTAGAACTGTTGTAATTGGGATTAGTCATGTATTGTTCTTTTTACCATGTTTCTCTTTTTTTTTTACCGCTAGCTACTTGCAGTTTTAGATGATTGCGCTAGGGTTATGCTTTTCAACTACGAGGTCTTAGATTTTGTGTTTTAAAGATCACATAAAAAATTGAAATTAACACCCTCATATCTTTGATTTTACGAAATTTGGTTTATATGGAGACCCTTTTGAACAAATCCATTTCAGAATTTGTGAGACCTATCCAAACTATAGCTGAAAAGTTGTGACCTGGTCATTTTGAGGTCACGTACTTCCGTGGATTCATTTGCCATCTTTTCCTTAGCACGCTGGACACTTCATTCACTTCCTTTTGTGAAAACATACTAAAATGCTACCTCCTTTCAATGAGGGGTCATTAAAGCTCCTCCACTTTAGTAGCTCCTCCCCTCCTATTCTGACTGTCTCCTCTCCTCACAGAGCCACCATACCCGAAGAGGAGCAAGAGGAGATCTTCAGGGACATCTCTCCCCACTACCCTGCTCTCAAAGCTGCTCAGAGGAAGTTCAGACGGAGGAACAACTGAGGAGTCTCTATCATTTGTAAATAAATAACTGAAATGTGTCTCTGCTTTGATTTGCCTCACTAGACTTTGGTGGCACCTGAAACATTTAGAGCGGGAGTTACTAACCTGTGTTATAACGAACTCGAGGTGTTCTATTTGTCAGTTTTAGGGTGAAACTAGTGTTACCTAGCTAGTGTAACTAGTGTTACGTAACTAGTGTTACGTAACTAGTGTTACCTAGCTAGTGTAACTAGTGTAGCTAGCGTTACCTAGCTAGTGTAACTAGTGTTACCTAGCTAGTGTATTTAATTATTTAACTAAAAATTTAGGTACCTAGTCAGCAATTAACTAGCTAACTACAACGGTATCTAGCTTCATAGATACTCTAGTTAGGTAGGCTTACCTGGTTCTACACTTCCAAGAAGTGTTCGTTTTCTCCAATCATGAGAAATCTTCTCCATCGGTTTCAGCCCTGCTGAGTCTGCTCCATACATTTCGTAATCACGAGTAATTAAAAGTGAATAGCGCGAAACTTATATGTTATATAGCTAATAAATACCGTGTACTCAATTTATATAATAAAATTGAATTGCTTTCCTCCTAAAAAATATATTTTAATTTTATTTTGAAAAGGAAATACCATTTAAAACCAAACGGTTAGGTAGTTAAGTAATTATAATTTCAATACTTTATTCGTCAAAAGAAAATCGATGAAATACAAGTCACAACATACCTGACTAACTGTGAAGCCTATTACATTATATCATCTGAATCTATAAATGGAATAAACATAGTGCATTGTATACTTTTCGATTCGGTTTATCTATCACTAATGTAAAGACATTAAAATTTCCTGACCCAAAATATTTTAGTACTCCAATATGTATCGATATAATTCATTATGTTACAATAGTGGTATTGAATTTTTAATAATAATCTAACTAATTAATTTTTTAAGATGTCATCATTCGTCTTATTAAATTCAAGTATGATTAGCGTCCTAATCTGGTGATGAAAGTTAAGGCGGTGACAGTAAAATTAATTGTTTGTACAAACACACTCACGCCTATGCATGCTCATTGGTCAACCCACGAGACTTGAGCATTATAAATTTTGTTTTATATACAGTCGTAATACAAAGTTAAGAAAGAATATAAGCAAACAGGTGGTTTCATATTTCTTAACCCTAGTAGCCTAGGAACTGGTCCATGCGCGCCAGTCCTCATGGAAAAATAGTAATAATTTTATTTTTAAACCGATTTGGAAGCTGTCTTTTCCTGACTTTGACTTTTCAACATAGTTACATATGATTATACAAAAAAGAATGTGATAAAAGGCAAGATACTCATATTATGAGCATTTATTCAAATATACAGGGTGTCTCAATAAACCCGAAATACCTAGTTGACAATCAAAACAAATGGTGTACATTTTTCTTCTTCAGAATGAAAATTAGAAAATGGAAGTAAAGTAGGTTTTGTAGAGTTTGGATTATAAAAATCTTTAAAAGCATATAAAATTAAAAATGTGCTATAAAATTTTATGTGGATTCCAGTATTTTAATAAGGAACATTAGCCTCGTTGATTTAAGCAATAAAAAAATTTGCTTGGAGGGGACCTTTAAGGGCTAGGTTACTAGGGTTTTAAGAGAGATGATATACTCCATCATTGATCCATTTGTGAAACAGTAAATGAATATGGCCAATGTCAATCCTGTGACTACCGTCCTCTACCCCCCCCCCTCCTCCCATACACACAAATGAACACACACGCACACAAGGTACTAGGTAGCTACACTAAATAACAAATCTGCAACTGCGAAGAAAACCGATACCAATGTAAATTCATCGAAAAAGGGAAACTGTCAATTAGTTTTTGACACCTACATAATATCACATTATTATTGTATAAATTATTATTATTATAATAATTTATACATTAATAATATATAATAATAATTTATGTATAACATTTCTTCAATCTACTGTTTTTCTATAACAGAGAATTAAAGGCTTTGAAATATATTATCATTTGAAGAACTTTAAGTTTTCTTAGTTCCAGAATTTAGATAGTTCTAAATAACTTGTAAATTAATTTAGTATAGGTTTGACGTCTGTTTCGGAACAAAAAGCCATATCACTGACGGCAAAAGGGAATTAAATACAAGAGATAGGAAGAAGCAGTCAGAAAGGAAAATGGATTCATGAACAAAGTCTCTAAGTTAGTACTCTGTGAGTGCAGTCACTTACCAATGAGTGTAACAAACAGGGACAATGAGCAGCGGTTACTGCACTCACAGATGGAAGAAAATGAAGCTGATCTATTCGATCAATTTTCCATTCGATCAATTTTCCATTCGATCAATTGCTTTCGATAAATTGCTTTCGATAAATTGCTTTCGATAAATTGCTTTCGATAAATTGCTTTCGATCAATTGCTTTCGATAAATTGCTTTCGATAAATTGCTTTCGATAAATTGCTTTCGATAAATTGTTTTCGGTCAATTGCTTTCGGTCAATTGCTTTCGATAAATTGCTTTCGATAAATTGCTTTCGATAAATTGCTTTCAATCAATTGCTTTCGATAAATTGCTTTCGGTAAATTGCTTTCGATAAATTGCTTTCGATAAATTGCTTTCGATCAATTGCTTTCGATAAATTGCTTTCGATAAATTGCTTTCGGTCAATTGCTTTCGATAAATTGCTTTCGATAAATTGTTTTCGGTCAATTGCTTTCGGTCAATTGCTTTCGATAAATTGTTTTCGGTCAATTGCTTTCGATAAATTGCTTTCGGTCAATTGCTTTCGATAAATTGCTTTCGGTCAATTGCTTTCGATAAATTGCTTTCGGTCAATTGCTTTCGATAAATTGCTTTCGATAAATTGTTTTCGGTCAATTGCTTTCGATCAATTGCTTTCGATAAATTGCTTTCGATAAATTGCTTTCGATAAATTGTTTTCGGTCAATTGCTTTCGGTCAATTGCTTTCGATAAATTGTTTTCGGTCAATTGCTTTCGATAAATTGCTTTCGGTCAATTGCTTTCGATAAATTGCTTTCGATAAATTGCTTTCGATAAATTGTTTTCGGTCAATTGCTTTCGATCAATTGCTTTCGATAAATTGTTTTCGGTCAATTGCTTTCGATCAATTGCTTTCGATAAATTGTTTTCGATCAATTGCTTTCGATAAATTGTTTTCGGTCAATTGCTTTCGATAAATTGTTTTCGGTCAATTGCTTTCGATCAATTGCTTTCGATAAACTGTTTTCGGTCAATTGCTTTCGATCAATTGCTTTCGATAAATTGTTTTCGGTCAATTGCTTTCGATCAATTGCTTTCGATAAATTGTTTTCGGTCAATTGCTTTCGATCAATTGCTTTCGATAAATTGTTTTCGATCAATTGCTTTCGATAAATTGTTTTCGGTCAATTGCTTTCGATAAATTGTTTTCGGTCAATTGCTTTCGATCAATTGCTTTCGATAAACTGTTTTCGGTCAATTGCTTTCGATCAATTGCTTTCGATAAACTGTTTTCGGTCAATTGCTTTCGATCAATTGCTTTCGATAAATTGTTTTCGGTCAATTGCTTTCGATAAATTGCTTTCGGTCAATTGCTTTCGATAAATTGCTTTCGATAAATTGCTTTCGATAAATTGTTTTCGATCAGTTTTCCTAGACCTTTCTATGAATTGTGCTGCAGACCTAACATTCCCAATAACCGGTATACGCACTGAGTGACTGGTGAGAGTGGTTCAGTGCGATTAGTTCGCTGCAGTCACTGTGAGGTGTGTAACGTGTCTAAGAGGTGTAAAGAACACAGAGAGTGATTAAGCAATTATAAAGACACTAAAGAGAACTAGTGACAATGAGAAGTAGAGAGAGAACACAGATACATTTTTATCTACAGCTTCTAAGTTTCAGTGTACGTGTTTCCTCACTTCAGACTATTCTTATCTCTTCTAGCTGCACATGCTGTGGAACTCAAGGTTATCCCAGAGAGGTATAGCTTGCGAAGTGAATTAGGAGCTGGTAAGTAATTCCAATGTTAACAACTAATTCTAATACACCAATTAATTGTACAAGGCACTTTGTCAGACACACTCAGGCATATTCTAATGAACTGATTGGAGGCAGGGTATAACTTTTAAAATGGGGAGATGGGTGTGGTGGGTACTGTATGTTGTGATCAGCTCTGAGTCACATCGTAAGCTACCTATTTCAATAGATTCATTAAAATTCAATGGTGACTTTCGTTTAATTCAAATGATTAATTATTCACTTTACCATTTTTCCAGATTCCCACTCCAGAAAGAGTGGGAATTGAATATTACCCTCTAAAGAGTGGGAATTGAATATTACCTTCTAAAGAGTGGGAATTGAATATTACCCTCTAAAGAGTGGGAATTGAATATTACCCTCTAAAGAGTGGGAATATTGCCCTCTAAAGAGTGGGAATTGAATATTACCCTCTAAAGAGTGGGAATTGAATATTACCCTCTAAAGAGTGGGAATTGAATATCACCCTCTAAAGAGTGGCAATTGAATATTACCCTCTAAAGAGTGGGAATTGAATATTACCCTCTAAAGAGTGGGAATTGAATATCACCCTCTAAAGAGTGGGAATTGAATATCACCCTCTAAAGAGTGGGAATTGAATATCACCCTCTAAAGAGTGGGAATTGAATATTACCCTCTAAAGAGTGGGAATTGAATATTACCCTCTAAAGAGTGGGAATTGAATATCACCCTCTAAAGAGTGGGAATTGAATATCACCCTCTAAAGAGTGGGAATTGAATATTACCCTCTAAAGAGTGGGAATTGAATATTACCCTCTAAAGAGTGGGAATTGAATATTACCCTCTAAAGAGTGGGAATTGAATATTATCCTCTAAAGAGTGGGAATTGAATATCACCCTCTAAAGAGCGGGAATATTGCCCTCTAAAGAGTGGGAATTGAATATTACCCTCTAAAGAGTGGGAATTGAATATTACCCTCTAAAGAGTGGGAATTGAATATTACCCTCTAAAGAGTGGGAATTGAATATTACCCTCTAAAGAGTGGGAATTGAATATTACCCTCTAAAGAGTGGGAATTGAATATTACCCTCTAAAGAGTGGGAATTGAATATTACCCTCTAAAGAGTGGGAATTGAATATTACCCTCTAAAGAGTGGGAATTGAATATTACCCTCTAAAGAGTGGGAATTGAATATTACCCTCTAAAGAGTGGGAATTGAATATTACCTTCTAAAGAGTGGGAATTGAATATTACCCTCTAAAGAGTGGGAATTGAATATCACCCTCTAAAGAGTGGGAATATTGCCCTCTAAAGAGTGGGAATTGAATATTACCCTCTAAAGAGTGGGAATTGAATATTACCCTCTAAAGAGTGGGAATTGAATATTACCCTCTAAAGAGTGGGAATTGAATATTACCCTCTAAAGAGTGGGAATTGAATATTACCCTCTAAAGAGTGGGAATTGAATATCACCCTCTAAAGAGTGGGAATATTGCCCTCTAAAGAGTGGGAATTGAATATTACCCTCTAAAGAGTGGGAATTGAATATTACCCTCTAAAGAGTGGGAATTGAATATTACCCTCTAAAGAGTGGGAATTGAATATCACCCTCTAAAGAGTGGGAATATTGCCCTCTAAAGAGTGGGAATTGAATATTACCCTCTAAAGAGTGGGAATTGAATATTACCCTCTAAAGAGTGGGAATTGAATATTACCCTCTAAAGAGTGGGAATTGAATATCACCCTCTAAAGAGTGGGAATATTGCCCTCTAAAGAGTGGGAATTGAATATTACCCTCTAAAGAGTGGGAATTGAATATCACCCTCTAAAGAGTGGGAATTGAATATTACCCTCTAAAGAGTGGGAATTGAATATTACCCTCTAAAGAGTGGGAATTGAATATTATCCTCTAAAGAGTGGGAATTGAATATCACCCTCTAAAGAGTGGGAATATTGCCCTCTAAAGAGTGGGAATTGAATATTACCCTCTAAAGAGTGGGAATTGAATATTACCCTCTAAAGAGTGGGAATTGAATATTACCCTCTAAAGAGTGGGAATTGAATATTACCCTCTAAAGAGTGGGAATTGAATATTACCCTCTAAAGAGTGGGAATTGAATATTACCCTCTAAAGAGTGGGAATTGAATATTACCCTCTAAAGAGTGGGAATTGAATATTACCCTCTAAAGAGTGGGAATTGAATATTACCCTCTAAAGAGTGGGAATTGAATATTACCCTCTAAAGAGTGGGAATTGAATATTACCCTCTAAAGAGTGGGAATTGAATATTACCTTCTAAAGAGTGGGAATTGAATATTACCCTCTAAAGAGTGGGAATTGAATATTACCCTCTAAAGAGTGGGAATTGAATATCACCCTCTAAAGAGTGGGAATTGAATATCACCCTCTAAAGAGTGGGAATATTGCCCTCTGAAGAGTGGGAATTGAATATTACCCTCTAAAGAGTGGGAATTGAATATCACCCTCTAAAGAGTGGGAATATTGCCCTCTGAAGAGTGGGAATTGAATATTACCCTCTAAAGAGTGGGAATTGAATATTACCCTCTGAAGAGTGGGAATAATATTTTAGTATAAACTAATGTATTGGTGTCATAAGATATAGTATTTTAGTATAAAATAATATACACCCTACAAACATTTCAACATAGCATACACATGATGCCATGTGGTTTGGTGGTTATAATGTGGCAAAAAGTTTTTAAATGAATCATCCACATTGAAACAACCTAAGCAATAAAATAACAGATGTTAACATGTGGTTACGCAATATCATAACCACATGTTCAAAACTATACTGAAACCATATTGTAAAGATATGTATTTATATACATACATTACAACCACATGCATTTACCACATTAAAACCACATGTGATTTACCATTTCAATAACAGATGTTAACCATGTGTAATTTACCACATTCCAACCACATGTCAATTACCATTTCAATAACAGATGTTAACCATGTGTAATTTACCACATTACAACCACATGTGATTTACCATTTCAATAACAGATGTTAACCATGTGTAATTTACCACATTAAAACCACATGTCAATTACCATTTCAATAACAGATGTTAACCATGTGTAATTTACCACATTAAAACCACATGTCAATTACCATTTCAATAACAGATGTTAACCATGTGTAATTTACCACATTACAACCACATGTCAATTACCATTTCAATAACAGATGTTAACCATGTGTAATTTACCACATGATAACCACATGTCAATTACCATTTCAATAACAGATGTTAACCATGTGTAATTTACCACATTAAAACCACATGTCAATTACCATTTCAATAACAGATGTTAACCATGTGTAATTTACCACATTACAACCACATGTCAATTACCATTTCAATAACAGATGTTAACCATGTGTAATTTACCACATTAAAACCACATGTGATTTACCATTTCAATAACAGATGTTAACCATGTGTAATTTACCACATTACAACCACATGTCAATTACCATTTCAATAACAGATGTTAACCATGTGTAATTTACCACATTAAAACCACATGTGATTTACCATTTCAATAACAGATGTTAACCATGTGTAATTTACCACATTACAACCACATGTCAATTACCATTTCAATAACAGATGTTAACCATGTGTAATTTACCACATTACAACCACATGTCAATTACCATTTCAATAACAGATGTTAACCATGTGTAATTTACCACATTACAACCACATGTCAATTACCATTTCAATAACAGATGTTAACCATGTGTAATTTACCAAATTACAATCACATGTCAATTACCATTTCAATAACAGATGTTAACCATGTGTAATTTACCACATTAAAACCACATGTCAATTACCATTTCAATAACAGATGTTAACCATGTGTAATTTACCACATTACAACCACATGTCAATTACCATTTCAATAACAGATGTTAACCATGTGTAATTTACCACATTACAACCACATGTCAATTACCATTTCAATAACAGATGTTAACCATGTGTAATTTACCACATTAAAACCACATGTCAATTACCATTTCAATAACAGATGTTAACCATGTGTAATTTACCACATTCCAACCACATGTCAATTACCATTTCAATAACAGATGTTAACCATGTGTAATTTACCACATTAAAACTACATGTCAATTACCATTTCAATAACAGATGTTAACCATGTGTAATTTACCACATTAAAACCACATGTCAATTACCATTTCAATAACAGATGTTAACCATGTGTAATTTACCACATTACAACCACATGTCAATTACCATTTCAATAACAGATGTTAACCATGTGTAATTTACCACATTAAAACCACATGTCAATTACCATTTCAATAACAGATGTTAACCATGTGTAATTTACCACATTCCAACCACATGTCAATTACCATTTCAATAACAGATGTTAACCATGTGTAATTTACCACATTAAAACCACATGTCAATTACCATTTCAATAACAGATGTTAACCATGTGTAATTTACCACATTAAAACCACATGTCAATTACCATTTCAATAACAGATGTTAACCATGTGTAATTTACCACATTACAACCACATGTCAATTACCATTTCAATAACAGATGTTAACCATGTGCAATTTTACCACATTACAACCACATGTCAATTACCATTTCAATAACAGATGTTAACCATGTGTAATTTACCACATTACAACCACATGTCAATTACCATTTCAATAACAGATGTTAACCATGTGTAATTTACCACATTAAAACCACATGTCAATTACCATTTCAATAACAGATGTTAACCATGTGTAATTTACCACATTCCAACCACATGTCAATTACCATTTCAATAACAGATGTTAACCATGTGTAATTTACCACATTAAAACCACATGTCAATTACCATTTCAATAACAGATGTTAACCATGTGTAATTTACCACATTAAAACCACATGTCAATTACCATTTCAATAACAGATGTTAACCATGTGTAATTTACCACATTACAACCACATGTCAATTACCATTTCAATAACAGATGTTAACCATGTGTAATTTACCACATTACAACCACATGTCAATTACCATTTCAATAACAGATGTTAACCATGTGTAATTTACCACATTAAAACCACATGTCAATTACCATTTCAATAACAGATGTTAACCATGTGTAATTTACCACATTACAACCACATGTCAATTACCATTTCTATGACAGAGGTTAACCATGTGTAATTTACCATATTATGCCCACATATATCCACAACATCTGTTATTGAAATGGTAATTGACATGTGGTTGTAATGTGGTAAATTACACATGGTTAACATCTGTCATTGAAATGGTAATTGACATGTGGTTGTAATGTGGTAAATTACACATGGTTAACATCTGTTATTGAAATGGTAATTGACATGTGGTTGTAATGTGGTAAATTACACATGGTTATGGGAATATCACAGGAATAAGTTCTTTTAGTTCAAGTGGTCCTTGGAACTAAGGGAAACATTCTGAATATATCATATTCCAAAAGATTATAATTTCGGGATCTTTGCAATATTTTGAATAATTGCAGCAGAAAATATGCAGAAAAATTTCTATGTGAACACCAACAAAATAAGGTTTCTTCATATGAATGGATTAACATAAATTAGTCAATGAACCAAATATCTCTCTAGGTTAGATGTACTAAAATAACTCTTTAGTACATTCTTTGTTCCTCTCTCCTGTATGTGTCACAATCTGAGGTTGTCAATATCGTGAAATTTCTCAAAAATTCTAAATATGGCTTATATAGTGTACCCACTACTGTTTTTAAAAATGTTATTGAATTTTTATCCGTTCCCTTATCTTATCTTGTTAATAGCTCTGTTTCTTTAGGAAAGTTTCCAGATATCTTGAAGAGAGCAACTGTAATTCCTTTGCATAAAGTTGGAAACTATCGACCGATATCTATATCTATACTGAGTAAAATTTTGAGAAGTGTATAAATAGTAGGCTGTATAAGTTATTTATCTGAGCATGATTTGTTGAATACAAATCAATATGGTTTTCTAAAGGGTAGGAGCACGTCGAATGCACTTTTAAGCCTGGTTGAACGAGTTTACTGTGGTTTGAATTCGGGAGAGAATATGGTGGGGTATCCATTGATTTCAGCGAAGCCTTTGATACTGTGAACCATAGAATTCTTTTGCGCAAGTTGTATAGATATGGGATAAGAGGGCTTCCTTTTGGATGGTTTTCGAGTTATCTCCAAAATAGGACTCAAAGAGTTAAGATTGGTGATTGTTTCTCTCGTGGGCTGACAGTTGGACCTAAGACAATTGGGCCCGCCGACAATTGGGAGCCACGACAATTAAGTCCAAGACAATTATATTAGTTGCCAATTTTTTTCAAAGTTTACTTTATTAACCTCATTAAAGACAATTGCTACTATAATATCTGTGATTGTGAGAATATGCATTTTGTATAAATATATAGTCTTGAGTGATGAAGAATATTCCCTACATGAAAAAAAAAATCGTCATGAAAAATAGATATTTTTTAATAGAACATATTCTTTTCACGATGAATATTAGTATTCTTTTAATGTACTGAGATAGGTAATGTGAACAACAAATTTACTAGTTACAGTACCTCTATATAGTGAACTCCTGCGTAGTGAATGATAAATTCAAAATAAAGGAGTCGTAGTCGAACATTTTATGTACTGACTCCGCAGCCCTGTATCTAATGTATGGTGTTCTTATTTTTGGAAATTCAGCTGAGATTAACCTGAATCCACTAATCATGCTGTAAAAGAAAATTATCAGAGGAATAACATATTTGGATTATTTAGCTCACCCTGTACCTCTTTTTCATAGAACAAAAAAATACAATTTAACGATATCTACAGGGTCATGCAGCTAAATTGGTACTAACTTTAACAGCACATATCTTCCGTAATTTCTAACCTATGACTAAATTCTTTTTACAGACAATTTTTAAGCCCTTTGCTATAATATTTTAGATTAAGATCTAGCATATTTCGCTAAAATATGGCGGAATTAGCGCGAAAAACGACCATATGTGAAATGAGACGCGCTGGGAACTCTGTTTCAGACATTATTAAGAGCACTGGCTATGCGAAATCGACTGTTTATCAAGTTGTTGCTGCTTTTTATGCCGAGGGTAAGGTTCAGAGAAGTCGACACAGTCCCTGCAGTGATCGAAAGAGAACCAAAACATTCCTTGCTGGGCTTTAAAGGACGTTGAAGTCAGACCCAAGCCAGCCGATGTCAAAACTGGCACAGAAGCGCAGCCTGATTCGTAGCACCATCAGCAGGGCAGTCAAGGAAGACTTTGGTATGAAGTCATACGTAAGGAGAGTCCGTAAGGATAAGGATAAGGATATTTATTGAAAAGAAAAAGATTACATAAAAAAAAATAATGGAAATTATTAAAATCTCATTTTCAAGCCCTTATATAAAGTCCTATCAGATGATAGGACTTTTTCGGGCAGAAAAGTAGGTAGGCATATATATAGTATAAATAACACTACATTAATCGTACTACACAAGTAAACAATTTATTATGGCCGCTAAATTGAATACAAAATCACAAATCCGTAACCTCCTAACTACCCGCTCCAGAGCCCTCAGAGCTGAAAGATGCCCAAAGCTTCTGAACCATCTGAAACACAATGGAGGACATGTCCGTGTTTTTGTTGACGAGAAAAAGTTCGTTGTTGATGAGGTTGCAAATTGCCAGAACACTCAGGTAGTTGCCTCCAATCGTTCAGAAGTTCCTCCTGTGATGCAGAGCAAAAATCCCGCTTCTGTGATGGTTTTTGCAGCCGTCGCAAGTGATGGTAAGGTGATGCTTCCTTATTTCACTGAAGCGGGCCTTGAAATCAACACAGCGGAGTACTTGACAATTCTGAAAGATGTTTTGATGCCGTGGATACGTAGGAACTACGACCCCTTCAAAGTGATGCTCGTTCAAGACTCTGCGCCCGCGCATGGAGTAAAGAAAGTTCAGGATTTCCTGAAGGAGAATCTTCCTTTGATGGTCCCGAAGGATATTTGGCCCAGCAGCTCCCCAGATCTGAATGTTTGTGACTATTGGCTGTTTGGCGTCATTAAGGGAGAGTCTAACGTAACTTCACATCCAAGTGTCAATTCTCTGAAGGCCAAGGTTCGTCGGGCATCTCGTAATCTTGACCCCGAGGATGTAAAAAGGAGTTGTTCACGGTTACGCTCGAGAATCTCCCAAATTATTGACTTAAAGGGTAGTCACATAGAATGATTTTGTTCTGTAGAACATAACGAACAAATAAATACAAGTAAAAATTACATTTAATCATTATTTGCCTTTCAAAAGAGCGAATTGAAAAAAAGTTATGTTAGTCCCAATTTAGCTGCACGACCCTGTATAAGTTTATTTTAGGAACTCATATGTAAAAATTGCATTTACCTAATAGTATACCTTTTCCCAATCATTCTTATTCCACTAGATCTTTAAGCAATGCAGTACCAGCCTTCCAAAGACTTACACAATGTCAGCGGTCACTTTACTACAGCGGCCAGAAGTACTGGAATACAATACCAGCTGAGATTAGAAATTTCCCCTTCGACCAAGTAACAATTTATGTCCGGAGTACCTCCCGTGGAATTCCTCATCGCACATCCCCTGTATGTCAGTTGCAGAGTTCGAGAGGTGTTCCGTTTTTGTAAAGTGCGGAAACTCCTCTCAGGAACTAACCTAATACTCCGCGGCGGATATGTAATGTTCGAGGAGGATGGGACAGGGATGTTCGGTACTGCTTTATAGGATATAAATCGAACATCCGGAGGAGTTCCGTATCGCAGTAATTATTATTTAGGATGGCCTGTTGCTTACTAGGCTTTATAGAACACATATTATAGTGATTAGGATAATGAAAGTTGTGGTAAACAGAAGTAACTTTATTTAAATATACTCATGAATGTTAACTCAAATGAATAAATATTATGCATGTTAACTATCATTTAATGTAGCTAAATAACGAAGATTTAGAGTAGCATTTCACATGCTAATGAACCTACTAGATTTCTGATTAAAATAAAGTAATTAAAGGAAAATATGATCATTTCCATTAAATTTAAATCTGTCTTGGTATATGAAATTATAGTAGATTACGGAAGTACATAATAAAAGAAAAGAGATGTTTTCTTTAATAGTACAATAATTCTTTAATAGTACAATACAATTATAAAATTCGTTGAAATATAATTAAGTTAGGTAATACCTTGAGTTTTAAATTCAAATAATTGTAATTTAAACCCGTCTTTAACAGTCCAATTTCTCACACTAGCTTAGGTAGGTAGGATATACATACTTACATACCAAGGCGAACTACACACCTACTTACGCAGACTTCATAAATACCTACATACGCAGACTACATAAAAACCAACCTACGCAGACTACTTACCAACCTATGGTCAAGTAGGTAAATTGCGGCACTTTATCTAACAGCGGTCTCTTATTTCAGAAACATTAAAAACTATCATGGCTTCAAAGCACTCTTGAAATAGATAAAATCTAGCACAAATTGAGCTTATTATGATATTAAAAAATTCAATTTAAATTACTTTCAGAAGGATTTTGAGACTTTCTTAATAGGGCTGCAATTAGAAATTAAAGGACCGCAATTTACCTGTGTGACCCTAGGTACCTACTCTTTAGTTTCATTATTCTAATTAGGCTCTTTTTAAACTATTTCCTCTCATTAGAGATTATAGTACCTAGGTACAGTATATACTGTAGAATAAAAAAACTCTAACTATGAAGGTTCTCGATTACACACACAGATAACCTACCTCAACCAGTTGCGTTTCAACACTGGGGTCTGAGGAAGGTAGGGTTTGCGACTCTGATTTAAAGACAGACCTATAATCAAATGGGAGCGGCGCCAGATGGTTTATTCACACCCTATTAGCCACTAATAATTCGTAAAAATTAATTATCTTGCCATATCTGGTATAGTTCTTGCTGCTGAAACTAAAAACAATAGCGATTGGCAGATATACGGGTTCAGTCACACTCGATATCTCATAAGGACAGGATGTCGCATGTCACAGTGCAGCTACACTCCAAGTTTGAATGCATTTTTATGGCACTTCTCTAAACCGAAGAATCATGGTATTCAAAAGCGTAAGGCTCTTACAGATTTGAATCTATGACATTGTTTTTTTTTTGCATTCGATTTTCAGGATATTCTCTAGAGCTGTGGGAGCTTGTTTTTTTTCAATTATTTTTTAAAATATTGAATTTTGAAAAAATATATTGTCAATTTTACTTTTTTCACGTAAAATTCAATATTTCGAAAAATAATTTGAAAATAAAAAAAAAAACAAGCTCCTACCGCTCTATAGAATTTCCTGGGGAATCGAATGCAAACCACAATGCCGTAGCTTCAAAATTGTAGAAAGGGGTCGAAATTCGAATAATTCGTTTTCTATTGGTCTAATCGAAAAAATGCTGTAGACAAAAACGAATGGAAATTCCAATTTATATTAGGGTACTAAGTTTCAGAACCGTAGCTTCATTAATAAAAATATTTCCAAAAACCATGTACGGTCCCCTAAGAAGAAACAGAAGAGCTATATTGTAGACTCCTATACCCATTAAACATGTTTATTTCTATTGTTTCACCAGAAAGGTGCAAAAGGGTGACTTTGACTCTTCCTCTAATAGTCAAAACGTAATTTTCAATATTAACTCATTCTTACTTTTGTCTTTTACAGATTGTACTCCTGACCACAATGGCTTTTTCTTCTCAGCTTCTCTCAGATGAGGATTTGAATTTACTGAGGAATGACAGAATCAAATTTGATATATGTCCCCTGGTCTATCGGGCCATAATAGAATGGGGCTTTGAAAAGCCTGCTGGAATGAAGATAATAGACCATATTAAAGACACGAAGATTGAAGCTAAATTTAGCACGGATCTAAAAAAATGGTTGAAGGATAATAAATGGTGGAAGAAGAAAAAAGAGAAATTGGACAAAGAAGATTACTCTAGCTTTGATGTAACTTTTCTCCACGAACTTCTTCCAGTTCTCTGCTACGACAAAGTTTGTCAAACTGGAACCAAAGATTGGGAAATGAAAGTCAAAGACACGAATAGTATCGAGTATCTTCTAAAAAATATTAAAGATTTTAGAAACGATGTGAGCCACGACCATGATAAAGCAGTAGCAGACCCTGAAATTGAAGACAAGAAGAAAATTGTAACAGAATGCATCAAAACTGCTGGCATACTCTACGGTAAAAACCACATTGAAATTGACGGAAAAGTTGCAAATATAGTTGCTACTTTTGACGAAATAGTGCTAGGAACGAGCACACACAAGAATGCAGTACAGAAAGTTAGAGAATTAATACAAAAGGAAAGTGCACCTTTCATGCTAGAGAAATATTCTCAATTAGTCTCTGTCCCCTTGCCAGGTGGTTTGAAACAAGTAGGAACTGCTCAGATCTTTGAATCCGTAAATTTATCAGTCGCTGTTGAAGAAAAAGATAAGACAAATTCAGTAAGCGATGCTAATGTCGGAGACAAAGATGGCAAGAACAAAAATAAAACTGTTTTCAGCTCCACTAAGATATGCAACCACGTCAATAATAAATTCGTGGTAATCAATGGAGGTCCAGGCTCAGGCAAGACTACATTGTTGAGGAACCTGTACCAAAACATTTTGGACAGTTCAGTTAATGGAAGTAAGTTGAGTTACGAAGGCATCGATAGATTCAGACTTCCTATCTACCTAGAATGCCGAACTGAGCGACAAATTAATCTTCCTGATTTCCTGAAGGAAAGTGTTCCTAACTTCTATTCCAGTAGTGAGATCATTCATGACGCATTCAAAGAAGTGAAAGGTATGGTCTTCTTAATTGATGGCTACGATGAATCCAATGATAATATTAAAGAACTCGTCAAAGATGCTATAGACTTCTGTAGCAAACATAACGCCACATGCATTGTTACCTGTAGAGTTGATGTAGCAATAAAGTTCATTGAAAAGCTGCTGAAGAAAAGTAATTTGAGCTATGATAAAATGCTCATCGAACAAATCAGTAAAATAAACGACAAACTGAACTTCTTGAGGAGGTATGGTGATAAGATGCGTACCGTTGATTCCGGAGAACTGGTGAAGAGCTTTGAGAATCTGAATGAAGCTGTACAAGAAGTTTTCTGCTCCCCCGTTCTCTTAGCATTGTACATCTCTCTGTTCTGGAAAAACCAAAACTCTTTATCTCAATTGAACAATGAACAAACTGCTTACAAAGCAATAAGAGAAATATTCTATGAAGAAATAGAGATGAAATTGTTTGAAGTTGTTCCATCTCCCAAACTAAGAACCGAAGAAATTCTTGCTGTGTTCAGTCGCTACAGTCTCTTACTCTTCAAGAGAAAGGAATATTTCTTCAAAAAAGATGACTACATTAACTTAGTCAGAGATTGTGAAAAAAAGTTATCCAAAGATGTCGATTTAGAGAAGTTACTCACGTGCATCTTAACCCCAGAGACCTCTTTCAAACAAGGCAATGCCATGACTTACGCCTTCACACACAGCACAATTCAGGAATATCTGGCAGTAGAGCAGATAATCCAGAACATGGAAAAAAGTAATATTGACTGGAATTCAGAGCAGTTTTCAGAAGATAGTCTGAGAGAGAATTTTTTAAAGTGTTTTGGAGTATTTAATACACACTCTGATGTATCTACTACACTTCCTGATGTATCTATTCCACACCCTGATGTATCTACTACACTCCCTGGTGTATCTATTCCACACCCTGATGTATCTACAACACTTCCTGATGTATCAACTTCACTCCCTGGTGTACCTACTCCACTCCCTGATGTTGAAGAGGATGTTACGAGGTAAGTTACTATATTTTTGTTATTAGTTTTCAACTTTTCATATATATGGTTAGTCAGTCATTCTAAGAAATTATTTAAATATTCAGATTGGATGCTTTGGTGTAAAGGATATTCATAAAATCGATTGATTGAAATGTTTATATAACTTGATGTCAATTGTAACAAAGTGAGAGAGGCGAATGATTCTCCTACTGCAAAAAAAATATATTCCTGTGATATCCCTAGAATAAGAACTTCTTGCATGGGTTACCATAATGGGTTACTTCTTGCATGGGTTACCATAAAGGGTTACTTCTTGCATGGGTGTTGATTCTGAAGAACTGGTGAAGAACTTTGAGAAACTGAATGAAGCTGTACAAGAAGTATTCTTCTCACCTGTTCTTTTATCATTATACATCTCTCTGTTTTTCAACAACCGTAACTCTTTGTCTCAATTGAACAATGAACAAAGTGCTTACAAAGCAATAAGAGAAATATTCTATGAAGAAATAGAGAAAAAATTGAGAGAGAACAAAGTTCCATCTCCAACCTAAGAACCAAAGACATTCTTGCTGTGTTCAGTTTTACAGTTCAGTTACTCTTCAATAATGATGAATATTTCTAATCAGGAATATCTGATAGTAAAAAGATAATGAAGAACATGAGAGAGAGTAACATTGACTGGAATTCAGAGCAGCTTTCAGAAAATAGTTTGCCGAAAAACTTTCTAGAGAATCTAGAGTGTCTTGTAGTATCTACTACAGGCACTACAGTTGAAAAGAAAGTTGAGAGGTAAGTGATTAGATTTTATTTATTAGTACTTATATGTGTTGATAGTCTGTCTTTCTAAGTAATTATAATTTTTGAAATATGCACATAGAGTTCTTTGGAGAAAATTGATGTACATATAAAGCTCGTACAACAGAAGATCTCAAAATGGACACACTTTACAATGTCCAAAAATTTACCGTTCTAAGAGACACGCATCTCCTAGAACGAACTTTTCAAATTATATGGTATAATAGGATCAACCGGTCAAATTTGGTGAAAATTACCATTTTTTCATATTTTGCTGAAGGGGACCGTTCCGGTATTTAGGATGTACCAATAATACTTGTCCGATTGAGCTGAGATTTTAACATAAGGTGTAAAATGAAAAATAATCATATGCTCTCTTTTGAGATTTTTTCATTTTGGGGCCCCCCTCCCCCGTGGGGGTCGAAAAACCTTTTTCGACCCCCCCCCGGGAAACTATAGAACGGCTTGGGGGTTGGTGCTACAGAAAAATTTATTGAAGCTAATATGTTCTCTACTACTATCCTAAGGTCGTCTAGAAGCCCTTTTTTTGAATTTCGATCTGAAAAATTTTTTATTTGAAAAAAAAAAAAAAAAAAAATCATTTTTTTTTTTTTTTTTTTTTTTTTCAAAAAATAAATTGTTTATAGAAAACTTAAGAGGAAAAGGGCTTCTAGACGACCTTAGGAATTTCGGTCTGAACATATTAGCTCTTATACATTTTTCTGTAGCACCAACCCCCAAAACGTTCTATACTTTTGAACGTGGAAAATTTGAGAAAAATGGTACCTAGATAATGGAGGAAGAAAGAAAGTTTTCAATTTTTTTTTTTTTTTTAATTTTTTTTTTTTTTTTTTTTTTAATTTAAAAAATAATATTTATGCTTTTCGGGGGTCAACCCAGGCAGCGACGAAGCCTTCAACCATAAATGGGAGGCAAAAAAACAACAGAAACAACACAAAAACAACCTCCAAAACAACCTCAAAACAACCTAACCCCCAAACTGAGAAGCGTGTTTGACACACTTACAAACGTGCTAGGTGAATGAAATTTTTTGTGAGTTTTCTTTGATAGATTTGCAAGGTAACTAAATAAAAAAAAAAAAATGAAAGAAATGTCAAAATACTGGAACGGTCCCCTGAAAAAGGATCTTCGGGAAGTGGACTTTCATGTTCCAAATTCATTGATGTTTACGAACAATCCCCCCAAGGGGGATACAAACGGTGCCGGGTGAGGGTCAAAATCATGATTTTTTTGTTGCGAAAGGAAAGTTAGACAATAGACAGTGTACTTTTATTTTCCAACTTTTTTGTGGGATAGAGGCACTACAACCAATCTGATGAAGGGCCCAAAAATGGCAAGGGAGACATATTTTTTGGCTATAATCTATATTGTTAAGTTTTTGGTCAAATTTTTATGTTTCGGACTTCCTTGTTAAATGTGAATTTTCCACTTAAAAAATGGATAGAAGTCGATGAGTTTTCACGCTACAAGAATACCAAAGGCAGTTTTGAAATCCTTCAACGATTTGTAACAATAAAATGAACAGTTTTTATAATTTTCAAAATCTCTTGCTTTTCATTTCATTTCAAAACCGATTTTTTTTTTGGAAAAATTTTGTTAGTTAAGAAAAATTCGATCCTCAAAAGAAAACGGGAAGGAAAATAAAAAAAAATCCGTGTTGTTAGAAATGTTAATTACAAGGATTCTAAAATTTCTTTGTTTTTTTCTAGCATATATCCTTATAAACTCATATATATCCTTATAAATCATATATATCCTTATAAACTCATATTCTTTTGAAATTTAAGAAAAAAATCGTTAAAATCCTCATTTTCCCAAAAACTAATTTCAAAATGGAAAAAGTAGTGCCTGGCACAATACCGCAATAGAAAAATTGTTGCCTTTTGATTTATAGTTCGCTGTTTGGTCAAGAGATACGAATGGTGTTGAATATAATGAATGAGAACGAAAAAATGAATCAATTAACTATTTATTAACTACCTACTAACTAATAATTCTACCTATCTACTTAATCAAATAATAGATATGATAATTTAGATTGCATTTGGCAATTTAACTTAAATTGCGGAAATAATGAAGATCCCTTTAACAGATGGCTTTTGCACATTTTATGATTATTATAGTCTAATTATTAAATAATCATACAGTTGAAATAAATAAATATGTAATGAAAAGGGATTGGGAAAGGGAAAATGGACATGGGTTGGGAAAGGTAAAGGGATTGCAGTTTAAAGAAACCAGACTGAAAAATAACTGAAGAAATTAGCATACGAAAAAGATAAACTAATAGAAGAATAATACTTAACATAAGTAATGAAAGAATAATACATAAGATAAATACATGAATAAATAACACCAATACAAATAAATTTACCTTGTTTTGCTGTTTTCTATTTTAATTAATTTAACTCAGTTATTTCATGTGTTACATATTATGTGAGTACAAATATTAGAATGATTGGCAGATTTTGAATTGACCGTTTTCACTATTGTTCATGGTTCTAATTACTTATGGAGTGCGAGACATACTCTACTATTATATAAAGCTATATTAAGGAATATAAATAATGAGCAGCTAAATCACTATTGGCACTAGCTAATAGAAAGATTCACTGTTGGAATTAGAGAGATTCTCTGCCATTACGGCATACAGTTGTCGAGTCTTCTCTTGGCCTTGAGTCGAAGGAATACAAACTCGCATTATCAATGTTGTCATTTTTCTATATTTAATTAATTTAAGTATTTTGACTACATTGTTTTCATGCGTACAAAAATATATAGTCACTAAATTTTATTTTATCAATTGATTTGTAAGTCATATAAATATAGTTAATGATATCATTTGAATGAAGTGACAATTGGCTTTGCAATAATGTGTTCATTTTATTCTCAAAAGGTATGGCAATATCATCAAATTTCTGATGTTGGAAACTTTATTTATTGGAAATCTGGCGAAGTACACCAGAACATTCACTGCAGTGCTGAGGGAATACTTTGGAGCAGAGGACTCAATTGACTCTCTTGTCTATCTACTAGAGTTGATTCGTTCTTCAAACTGTGACTCGACCATCACCTCAATTGTCTCTAATGTCCAGAAAAACAAGAATAGCTATTGGATACCTTCCGTTCGTCACATCAAACCATTAACTGAAATATTGAAGAAGAAGCAAACGGTAGTTGAGATTTGGTTAAATTTTTCTGAGTCTTTAACATACACAGACTGTGACAATCTTGGTCAGTTAGTATCAATGCTTCAAGAGGACAGTAAAGTTAGGCTTCATTTTGAACACAGTTACGACAATTACCAACCACTGAATGGAGAATTCTACACACAGCTCAACAATAGCAAGTTAGTCAATTTTATTGCTATTCATACGCATTGTGTAAATTTAATATATAGTAACTGCATGGGATGTAAAATTATAGCCACTCATCTCTTATCCACACTGTAAATATTGATTCAGTTAATTATACAATTTTTGTCAAATTTACAAAATTATTGGGTAAAATTTTGATTTATGATTCCAATAGTTTTTCTT
>CANNZV010002019.1:33107-150537 GCA_947561585.1 Caprella mutica | reverse complement strand
GTAGCATAATTACCCCTCTAAATAAGTAACAGTAGCATAGTTACCCTCTAAATGAGTAACATTAGCATAGTTACCCTCTAAATGAGTAACATTAGCATAGTTACCCTCTAAATGAGTAACATTAGCATAGTTACCCTCTCTAAATAAGTAACATCAGCATAGTTACCCTCTAAATAAGTAACAGTAGCATAGTTACCCTCTTAATAAGTAACATTAGCATAGTTACCCCTCTAAATGAGTAACATTAGCATAGTTACCCTCTTAATAAGTAACATTAGCATAGTTACCCTCTTAATAAGTAACATTAGCATAGTTACCCCTCTAAATGAGTAACATTAGCCTAGTTACCCTCTAAATGAGTAACATTAGTATAGTTACCCCTCTAAATAAGTAACAGTAGCATAGTTACCCTCTAAATAAGTAACATTAGTATAGTTACCCTCTAAATAAGTAACATTAGTATAGTTACCCTCTAAATAAGTAACAGTAGCATAGTTACCCCTCTAAATAAGTAACAGTAGCATAGTTACCCCTCTAAATAAGTAACAGTAGCATAGTTACCCTCTTAATAAGTAACATTAGCATAGTTACCCCTCTAAATGAGTAACATTAGCAAAGTTACCCCTCTAAATGAGTAACATTAGCATAGTTACCCTCTAAATGAGTAACATTAGCATAGTTACCCTCTAAATAAGTAACATTAGTATAGTTACCCTCTAAATAAGTAACATTAGTATAGTTACCCTCTAAATAAGTAACATCAGCATAGTTACTCTCTAAATAAGTAACATTAGCATAGATACCCTCTAAATAAGTAACATTAAAATAGTTACCCCTCCAATTTCCATTTTTAACTAAATAAGCTTCATTAAGTACGTTTTTTATTCTTCATTATATATTTTTTTAATATTTATACTTTAAATTTTATGATTCGACAGCGTGATTTTTTTAACGGTAACTGAGAATATACCTTATAAGCCATAAACCGATTATTAAAGATTCGAGTTCTAAATATAATACAAGATGAATCATTTCCTTTTGAATCTTATCCTTAATATTTGCTAGATTTGAATGAGGTTGGTTTTAAAAGATACTTGGGACTTTCGAATTTAATTAACTATATACGTGTTAATTCTAAATGTACAGGAACTTAACGCAAACGTCTATGAAGCAAGAACGGCTTTTTCTGAAAAAATGTTAAATATACAGTATTTCTGACTAATGTTTTCTGATTAAATACACCGTGGAGTAAACACTCACAGTTGTCGTTACTGGTTCACTATATTGACCCTCACTGGACAGTAACAAAAAAATTATTTACCTCGAACAACCGTGTGGGTGACCATATTGGATGGGGAAATTTTCGACCCCGTTTTCATTGATACAAATTTTAATGAACTTCTCCAAAAAAATTACTTTGTTTATTTTCAATAATCACAAAACGGAGTAGCTTTTCCTGGGTCTTATTTCACCACGTTTCCAATCAATATCCAATTTATTTTCCATGTTAGTGTAAGTTCCAAGTTATCGAACAGTTCCACATTTACGAACATGTAAAGTAAATAATAGTTAAAATAACTGGTTAAATAATATTTATTATATACCTTTTTTCTTTTGATCGTAAATGTTGAACCGTCCGATAACTCAGACCTAACCCTAATATATCAAAATATTGAAAAATAAATGTTTTCTTCAGAGTTTATGTAACCACCTTTTTATTCGAGTGCAATCCGTTCTATCGTATTTACCGCTCTGTTGATTATATAAAATAGAACGTGGAGTTGAACAAAACCGCAACATTTATTACCATCTTGATAAAAAAACTTAATAAAACAGGTTTTACTTCTAACCTATTTTTATTAAGACTTAAAATGATGTTTACTTTTATTAAAATTCTATTGAAATATTTTACGTCACATTATTTGGCGTCTGCTGTCACAAAGTAGTTTTTCTGCATCCATGAGCATCGTATTTGTATTTTTTGGGGTTTTAACTTTACGTTAATTAAGTCCTCAACTTCACGTTAATTAAGTCCTTAAGTTTACGTTGAATAAGTCCTTAACTTCACGTTAAATAAGTCCTTAACTTCACGTTAAATAAGTCCTTAAGTTTACGTTAAATAAGTCCTTAAGTTTACGTTAAATAAGTCCTTAAGTTTACGTTAAATAAGTCCTTAAGTTTACGTTAAATAAGTCCTTAAGTTTACGTTAAATAAGTCCTTAAGTTTACGTTAAATAAGTCCTTAAGTTTACGTTAAATAAGTCCTTAAGTTTACGTTAAGTAAGTCCTTAAGTTTACGTTAAATAAGTCCTTAAGTTTACGTTCAATAAGTCCTTAAGTTTACGTTAAATAAGTCCTTAAGTTTACGTTAAATAAGTCCTTAAGTTTACGTTAAATAAGTCCTTAAGTTTACGTTAAATAAGTCCTTAAGTTTACGTTCAATAAGTCCTTAAGTTTACGTTCAATAAGTCCTTAAGTTTACGTTAAATAAGTCCTTAAGTTTACGTTAAATAAGTCCTTAAGTTTACGTTAAGTAAGTCCTTAAGTTTACGTTAAGTAAGTCCTTAAGTTTACGTTAAATAAGTCCTTAAGTTTACGTTAAATAAGTCCTTAAGTTTACGTTCAATAAGTCCTTAAGTTTACGTTAAATAAGTCCTTAAGTTTACGTTAAATAAGTCCTTAAGTTTACGTTAAATAAGTCCTTAAGTTTACGTTCAATAAGTCCTTAAGTTTACGTTCAATAAGTCCTTAAGTTTACGTTCAATAAGTCCAAGTTTACGTTAAATAAGTCCTTAAGTTTACGTTAAATAAGTCCTTAAGTTTACGTTAAATAAGTCCTTAAGTTTACGTTAAATAAGTCCTTAAGTTTACGTTAAATAAGTCCTTAAGTTTACGTTCAATAAGTCCTTAAGTTTACGTTCAATAAGTCTTTAAGTTTACGTTCAATAAGTCCTTAAGTTTACGTTCAATAAGTCCTTAAGTTTACGTTCAATAAGTCCTTAAGTTTACGTTAAATAAGTCTTTAAGTTTACGTTAAATAAGTCCTTAAGTTTACGTTAAATAAGTCCTTAAGTTTACGTTCAATAAGTCTTTAAGTTTACGTTCAATAAGTCTTTAAGTTTACGTTAAATAAGTCTTTAAGTTTACGTTAAATAAGTCCTTAAGTTTACGTTAAATAAGTCCTTAAGTTTACGTTAAATAAGTCCTTAAGTTTACGTTAAATAAGTCCTTAAGTTTACGTTAAATAAGTCCTTAAGTTTACGTTAAATAAGTCCTTAAGTTTACGTTAAATAAGTCCTTAAGTTTACGTTAAATAAGTCCTTAAGTTTACGTTAAATAAGTCCTTAAGTTTACGTTAAATAATTCCTTAAGTTTACGTTAAATAATTCCTTAAGTTTACGTTAAATAATTCCTTAAGTTTACGTTAAATAATTCCTTAAGTTTACGTTAAATAAGTCCTTAAGTTTACGTTAAATAAGTCCTTAAGTTTACGTTAAATAAGTCCTCAAGTTTACGTTAAATAAGTCCTCAAGTTTACGTTAAATAAGTCCTTAAGTTTACGTTAAATAAATCCTTAAGTTTACGTTAAATAAGTCCTTAAGTTTACGTTAAATAAGTCCTTAAGTTTACGTTAAATAAGTCCTTAAGTTTACGTTAAATAAGTCCTTAAGTTTACGTTAAATAAGTCCTTAAGTTTACGTTAAATAAGTCCTTAAGTTTACGTTAAATAAGTCCTTAAGTTTACGTTAAATAAGTCCTTAAGTTTACGTTAAATAAGTCCTTAAGTTTACGTTAAATAAGTCCTTAAGTTTACGTTAAATAAGTCCTTAAGTTTACGTTAAATAAGTCCTTAAGTTTACGTTAAATAAGTCCTTAAGTTTACGTTAAATAAGTCCTTAAGTTTACGTTCAATAAGTCCTTAAGTTTACGTTCAATAAGTCCTTAAGTTTACGTTCAATAAGTCCTTAAGTTTACGTTCAATAAGTCCTTAAGTTTACGTTAAATAAGTCCTTAAGTTTACGTTAAATAAGTCCTTAAGTTTACGTTAAATAATTCCTTAAGTTTACGTTAAATAAGTCCTTAAGTTTACGTTAAATAAGTCCTTAAGTTTACGTTAAATAAGTCCTTAAGTTTACGTTAAATAAGTCCTTAAGTTTACGTTAAATAAGTCCTCAAGTTTACGTTAAATAAGTCCTTAAGTTTACGTTAAATAAGTCCTTAAGTTTACGTTAAATAAGTCCTTAAGTTTACGTTCAATAAGTCCTTAAGTTTACGTTCAATAAGTCCTCAAGTTTACGTTCAATAAGTCTTTAAGTTTACGTTAAATAAGTCCCATGGCTTTAAATTCAACCTTCAAAATCATATCGTGGGTTGAATTTATATAACAATAGTTAACTATTATATCTTTGTATAAATAATTAAATTTATTGAAACTAACTTGCCATTAAATGTTAAATAACTTCACATTATAAAAAATGACTATTATTTAAATCTTTATTTTTTAAATACAAGTAATTTAAGTATTATCAAGTAGTGACTACTTTGAAAACGTGTAATTTAAATACATTAAATGATATATTAAAGGGAAAATAATGTAGTTACATTTGGCAACGTTGCTTGCAGTCACAAGTATGTGTTACAGCCCACATTCTAATGAGTAACTGATCAGTAAGATGAGTAACTGATCAGTTGGATGAGTAACTGATCAGTAAGATGAGTAACTGATCAGTTGGATGAGTAACTGATCAGTTAGATGAGTAACTGATCAGTTAGATGAGTAACTGATCAGTTAGATGAGTAACTGATCAGTTGGATGAGTAACTGATCAGTAAGATGAGTAACTGATCAGTTGGATGACTAACTGATCAGTTGGATGACTAACTGATCAGTTGGATGACTAACTGATCAGTTGGATGAGTAACTGATCAGTTGGATGAGTAACTGATCAGTTGGATGAGTAACTGATCAGTAAGATGAGTAACTGATCAGTTGGATGACTAACTGATCAGTTGGATGACTAACTGATCAGTTGGATGAGTAACTGATCAGTTGGATGACTAACTGATCAGTTGGATGACTAACTGATCAGTTGGATGACTAACTGATCAGTTGGATGACTAACTGATCAGTTGGATGACTAACTGATCAGTTGGATGACTAACTGATCAGTTGGATGACTAACTGATCAGTTGGATGACTAACTGATCAGTTGGATGAGTAACTGATCAATTGGATGACTAACTGATCAGTTGGATGACTAACTGATCAGTCGGATGACTAACTGATCAGTTGGATGACTAACTGATCAGTTGGATGACTAACTGATCAGTTGGATGACTAACTGATCAGTTGGATGACTAACTGATCAGTTGGATGACTAACTGATCAGTTGGATGACTAACTGATCAGTTGGATGACTAACTGATCAGTTGGATGACTAACTGATCAGTTGGATGACTAACTGATCAGTTGGATGACTAACTGATCAGTTGGATGACTAACTGATCAGTTGGATGACTAACTGATCAGTTGGATGAGCAACAGATCAGTTGGATGAGCAACAGATCAGTTGGATGAGCAACTGATCAGTTGGATGAGCAACTGATCAGTTGGATGAGCAACTGATCAGTTGGATGAGCAACTGATCAGTTGGATGAGCAACTGATCAGTTGGATGAGCAACTGATCAGTTGGATGAGCAACTGATCAGTTGGAGGAGTAACTGATCAGTTGGAGGAGTAACTGATCAGTTGGAGGAGTAACTGATCAGTTGGAGGAGTAACTGATCCGTTAGATGAGTAACTGATCAGTTGGATGAGCAACTGATCAGTTGGATGAGCAACTGATCAGTTGGATGAGCAACTGATCAGTTGGAAGAGCAACTGATCAGTTGGAGGAGTAACTGATCAGTAAGATGAGTAACTGATCAGTAAGATGAGTAACTGATCAGTAAGATGAGTAACTGATCAGTAAGATGAGTAACTGATCAGTAAGATGAGTAACTGATCAGTAAGATGAGTAACTGATCAGTAAGATGAGTAACTGATCAGTTGGATGAGTAACTGATCAGTTGGATGAGCAACTGATCAGTTGGATGAGCAACTGATCAGTTGGATGAGCAACTGATCAGTTGGATGAGCAACTGATCAGTTGGATGAGCAACTGATCAGTTGGATGAGCAACTGATCAGTTGGATGAGCAACTGATCAGTTGGATGAGCAACTGATCAGTTGGATGAGCAACTGATCAGTTGGATGAGCAACTGATCAGTTGGATGAGCAACTGATCAGTTGGATGAGCAACTGATCAGTTGGATGAGCAACTGATCAGTTGGATGAGCAACTGATCAGTTGGATGAGCAACTGATCAGTTGGATGAGTAACTGATCAGTTGGAGGAGTAACTGATCAGTTGGAGGAGTAACTGATCAGTTGGAGGAGTAACTGATCAGTAAGATGAGTAACTGATCAGTTGGATGAGCAACTGATCAGTTGGATGAGCAACTGATCAGTTGGATGAGCAACTGATCAGTTGGATGAGCAACTGATCAGTTGGATGAGCAACTGATCAGTTGGATGAGCAACTGATCAGTTGGATGAGCAACTGATCAGTTGGATGAGCAACTGATCAGTTGGATGAGCAACTGATCAGTTGGATGAGCAACTGATCAGTTGGAGGAGCAACTGATCAGTTGGAGGAGCAACTGATCAGTTGGAGGAGCAACTGATCAGTAAGATGAGTAACTGATCCGTTAGATGAGTAACTGGTCAGCTAGATGAGTAACTGGTCAGCTAGATGAGTAACTGGTCAGCTAGATGAGCAACTGGTCAGTTAGTTAAGTAACTAATCAGTTACTAGGATGACTCACTGTACAGTTCAATATTATTTACGTTTTTGACTTTCCTGTACAATGTTTATTTTTACTAAAAATGAATGAAAGTCAATGAGTTTTCACGCTACAACAAAAACAAAGACAGTTTTGGAATTCACGAATGATTTCTAACAAAGTCATAGATAGGTATTTTTATTTTTCACAATGTCTTTTATTCATCACAGTTCAAAAACCTAAAATTTTTAGTTTCTTTGAAAATGTCAGATAGTTATCTAAAATCGCCAATTGAAAGATAACGGGATGAAAAATAGGAATTTGGTTTCTATCATTTTGTTAGAATTGTTACGAGGATTGTAAAACTGTCTTTATTTTTGTTCTAGCTTACGTATATCAATATATATTTAAAAATAACGATTTTTTAAATAAAATCTTCCTTTTCTCCAAAAACTAATACCTCAATCGAAAAATTCACACTAACAAAATGTGTTTAATTTCTAAAGTTACATATACTTTGCAAATTTCAGAATAATCTGTCTATAAATAAAAAATAAAATGTCCTCTGAAATGCGTTCAACTCATCAATTTTGGTGAAATTTTTTGTTTTTCTTTTTGTTGATAAAGGGTCTTTTATTTTTTTATTTGCCGAATTTTTATGGGGCTAAGTGCACTAGAACTCCCCCTACCCTCCCTCCCCCTGTCCTCCTTCCTATAATTCAAAAATCATGATAATTTTTATTTGGGTGGAAAAGGAACTTTCACTTTTATACCCCAACTTTTTAGGGTTAGCGGCACTACAACCCACCCAATGCAGGGTAAAAAGGGGGGCGAAGGAGGGGGTCAATTATCGCGGCTATGGCTCTCCTGTAACATGTGAATTACGTAACTTAGAATGAGTAGAAGTCAATGAGTTTTCACGCTACAAGAAAAACAAACACAGTTTTGGAATCCTTGAAGTTTTTCTAACTAACTCATAGATAGATATTTCCAATATTTGCTATAGTTTCTTTTTCATCTCTGTTCAAAACAGAAAATCTAGGTTTGTTGGAGAATGTTATTGTTCAAAAATCGCTTATCCAAAGAAAACTAAAAGGAAAATGGGTAATGTTGGTCTATAGCTGAATTAGAAATGTTTCAAGTATTTTGAAAATGTTTATGTTCCAGCATATAATCTAATAGAGTTTTATTATTTTGAAATTTACGATTTTTTTTAACAATATCTCATTTTCTCTCAAAGTAATGCCAAAGTCGAAAAAATCATATGAACAAATTGTGTTCATTTTCCATAGTTACATGTACTGTACAAATATCAGAACATTCTGTGCTCAAATAAAAGTATATACATACACATAAAATAATAGGAATTAATAAAACAATCTGAACGATTTCTCAAATATTTTATTTGGTGTAAAAACATATATTTAATTGTTATATTTTTTTACGAAATCTTATAAATTATGGAATATTCACATGACACATCTTGGAAGAATTTAAAGAATTTAAATGCCTTATTAATTATTATATAGAAATAGTATTTTTTATATATACATGACACATCTTGGAAGAATTTAAATGCCTTATTAGTTATTATATAGAAATAGTATTTTTTTCCGAAGATAAATAAAAATGCATAAAAACATAGGAAGTAAATTAAACAATTTGAAATAATTTCTCATTTATAATTTGGTAATAATATATAATGATAATTTAAAATGTTATAAACTTATAAAATGTTCTAATTTATGGAAAATTTTCATGACAATTTTTGAAGAATTTAAATGCCTTATTGCATTTATTCAATATTTTTATTGTTTTATGATTTCCCATATTTGTTTTATGATTTCCCTTATTTTTTCCATGCCTTCTATTATGCCTAGTAAATTATAACAAATTTCTACTAGCCTACCACTCAGTAAAATTACTTTATTCAAATAGGTCTTCATTAATTCAAATACAGGTTCCATATTATCACTTCGCCTTTCCTGTAGCACATACATCATAACTATCACTAGTAACGTTGATATCACAGCAATGTAAGACATAATGTAGTACTGATGTGTTTCTGGAGAAGTCACGTGCTATCTTGTTGAAGTACCCGGAAACACTGAATTTGATTGTTTATGACAACCGGCTTATAAATTAAATGGCGCCAAAATCTTTGCGCCGATGCACCGGTGACTCATGATTATACGTGGACAGGATTATACGTGGACAGTATTATACGTGGACAGGATTATACGTGGACAGGATTATACGTGGACAGGATTATACGTGGACAGGATTATACGTGGACAGGATTATACGTGGACAGGATTATACGTGGACAGGATTATACGTGGACAGGATTATACGTGGACAGGATTATACGTGGACAGGATTATACGTGGACAGGATTATACGTGGACAGGATTATACGTGGACATGACTGCACTTGGACATGACTGCACTTGGACATGACTGCACTTGGACATGACTGCACGTGGACATTACTGCACGTGGACATTACTGCACTTGGACATGACTGCACGTGGACATGACTGCACGTGGACATGACTGCACGTGGACATGACTGCACAGTTTATTAGGGATCAAAAAGTGTATAGGATAATATACTATATACCCCCTTTAATTTAAAAAATATATATTGTGATATCCTTCAAAGTAATCGAATTATTAATTCAGTTCTTTATTAGTTGATGTTGGTGGTGACTCACTAAAAACAGTTAAATATTATTTACGATTTTGGTTCTCCTGTAAAATGTGAATTTTCAACTTCAAAATGAATGAAACTCAATGAGTTTTCACGCTACAACAAAAACAAACACAGTTTTGGAATTCACGAATGATTTCTAACAAAGTCATAGATAGGTATTTTTATTTTTCACAATGTCTTTTATTTATCACAATTCAAAAACCTAAAATTTTTAGTTTCTTTGAAAATGTCAGTTAGTCATCAAAAATCGCCAATTGAAAGAAAACGGGATGGAAAATAGGAATTTGGTTTCTATCATTTTGTTAGAATTGTTACGAGGATTGTAAAACTGTCTTTATTTTTGTTCTAGCTTACGTATATCAATATATATTTAAAAATAACGATTTTTTAAATAAAATCTTCCTTTTCTCCAAAAACTAATGCCTGAATCGAAAAATTCACACTAACAAAATGTGTTTATTTTCTAAAGTTACATATACTTTGCAAATTTCAGAATAATCTGTCTATAAATAAAAAATGTCCTCTGAAATGCGTTCAACTCATTAATTTTGGTGAAATTTTTTGTTTTTCTTTTTGTTGATAAAGAGTCTTTTATTTTTTTATTTGCTTAATTTTTATGGGGCTAAGTGCACTACAACTCCCCCTACCCTCCCCCCCCCCTCCCTGTCCTCCTTCCTATAATTCAAAAATCATGATTATTTTTATTTTGGTTGGAAAAGGTACTTTCACTTTTTACCATAACTTTTTTATGGTTAGAGGCACTACAACCCACCCAATGCAGGGTAAAAAGGGGGGCAAAGGAGGGGGTCAATTATCGCGGCTATGGCTCTCCTGTAACATGTGAATTACGTAACTAAGAATGAGTAGAAGTCAATGAGTTTTCACGCTACAAGAAAAACAAACACAGTTTTGGAATCCTTGAAGTTTTTCTAACTAAGTCATAGATAGATATTTCCAATATTTGCTATAGTTTCTTTTTTCATCACAGTTCAAAAAAGAAAATCTAGGTTTGTTGGAGAATGTTATTGTTCAAAAATCGCTTATCCAAAGAAAAGTAAAAGGAAAATGGGTAATGTTGGTCTATAGCTGAATTAGAAATGTTTCTATTATTTTGAAAATGTTTATGTTCCAGCATATAACATCATCGAGTTTTATTATTTTGAAATTTATATTTTTTTTAACAATATCTCATTTTCTCTCAAAGTAATGCCAAAGTCGAAAAAATCATATGAACAAATTGTGTTCATTTTCCATAGTTACATGTACTGTTCAAATATCAGAACATTCTGTGCTCAAATAAAAGTATATACATACACATAAAATAATAGGAATTAATAAAACAATCTGAACGATTTCTCAAATATTTCATTTGGTGTAAAAACATATATTTAATTGTTAATATTTTTTTACGAAATCTTATAAATTATGGAATATCTACATGACACATCTTGGAAGAATTTAAATGCCTTATTAATTATTATATAGAAATAGTATTTTTTACATATACATGCCACATCTTGTGAGAATTTAAATGCCTTATTAAATAATAGAAATAGTATTTTTTATATATACATGCCACATCTTGTGAGAATTTAAATGCCTTATTAAATAATAGAAATAGTATTTTTTATATATACATGCCACATCTTGTGAGAATTTAAATGCCTTATTATATAGAAATAATATTTTTTGTTATTTTTTGTTCTTCAAGTGCTCTTGTGTGTTCCGTACGTGTTCCTGTGTTCCGTGCGTTCTTCTACTGTTCCTTGCGTTCCCATATTCGTTTCTTGAATTTCTTGACTCGTTTCCTGAATTTCTTGACTCGTTTCCTGAATTTCAATATTCTCCTCACGAATCTCCATATTCTTTTCCTGAGATGCCATATATGTTTCATCATTTGCCAGAATAGTCTGATAAGGTTCCACACTTGTCCTATGATCTGCCCTGCTTGCCCTATGAGCTGCCATATTTGTCCTAGGGGTACTCCTATGAGATCCATCCCTGCTCCTATGACTCCCATGCTTCCTCCAATTTGTCGTAGTGTACCACTCGTTTCTCCTGCTAAACCGATTATTTCTCTGTAGGCACCAATTAATCCACAGACAGGTTCTACATTCACTTGTATGTACTGTAAAACTCTAACCACACAGTTCAATGTCAGATGTACCACTGACACGAAGATGACAATGTAAGACATAGTAGTAGTAGAAGTGTTGCTTGTATTGCTTCTGGAGGGGTACTGTGTTTTCTTTGCGAAGTACTTGGCAACTATGAAGACGCTTCTAAGGGTGGTGAACTCATGGACGACGGCTGATGCGGTTGCGCCATGTTGTGTATTGATCATGTTCAGTTAAAACTCATTCTACAGTAGAACTCCTCTATAGTGAACTCCTATATTGAAAATTGAAATATTTTATTGAAAAAATATTAAAATCTAAATGCTAGCAGATTGATTAAATTGAAAGCTAGCAGCATGAGAAAAAAATAATTAAATGTAGCTGTAAAAAACTGAATCTAGCTCTAAAAAAAACTAAATCTAGCTCTAAAAAAACTAAATCTAGCTCTAAAAAAACTAAATCTAGCTCTAAAAAAACTAAATCTAGCTCTAAAAAAACTAAATCTATCTCTAAAAAAACTAAATCTAGCTCTAAAAAAACTAAATCTAGCTCTAAAAAACTGAATCTAGCTCTAAAAAAACTAAATCTAGCTCTAAAAAAACTAAATCTAGCTCTAAAAAAACTAAATCTAGCTCTAAAAAAACTAAATCTAGCTCTAAAAAAACTAAATCTAGCTCTAAAAAACTGAATCTAGCTCTAAAAAAACTAAATCTAGCTCTAAAAAAACTAAATCTAGCTCTAAAAAAACTAAATCTAGCTCTAAAAAAACTAAATCTAGCTCTAAGAAAACTAAATCTAGCTCTAAAAAAACTAAATCTAGCTCTAAAAAAACTAAATGTAGCTCTAAAAAACTGAATCTAGCTCTAAAAAAGCTAAATCTAGCTCTAAAAAAGCTAAATTTGTCTGTATGGGTAACCGCTTGATAGGAAAATTTTGTGGATTTTTTCCCTTACAATTTTATCGCTTATTACCTATATTCTTTTAGTAAAATTTTCGTTATAGGTTGCTATATAATTCTACAAGTTTCTGGTAGAATTTTTTTAGTTTGGTTTAGGGGAATCGACTAATATTTCAGAACCGATTTTTCTTAAATTCTCACAGAATATGTAACTTTTAAAAGTATATACATTTTTCTCGTTCGACTTTTTCGGTTTGTATTTTTCTTGTATGTGAAGATTTTATCTTTTTCCCCCGTAAATTTCAAAAGAAGTCCATCAGAATATATAGGCCAAACCAATTTTCGAATCCTTGTAACATTTCTAACAAATCGGTAAAAGCCGATTTTTCGTTTTCTTTTGATGAACGATTTTCGACGACTAGGTAACTGAAATTTTTGATTTTGAACTGTAACTGAAAAATAAATTACAAAAATTGAAAATATCTCTGTTTAGCTTTGTTAGAAATTCTTCGAAGATTCTAAAACTGTGTTTGTTTTTCTTGTAGCTTGAAAACTCATTGACTTCTATTCATTTTTAGGCGAAAAATTCACATTTCACAGGAGGGCCAGCAACGTAATATTTAGCTAAAACCGTAAATTCATTAATAATAGCCAACAACTTGAACTCCCTAGCCCCCTTTTGGACCCCCCCCCCCCCCCATTGGGTGAGTTGTACAAGGGATTTAATTTTTAAAAATCTCTATTACCTATTTAAATGACAAATCCCTTATATATTTCTATTGTTTATTTCTATTGTTTATTTCTATTGTTTATTTCTATTGTTTATTTCTATTGTTTATTTCTATTGTTTATTTCTATTGTTTATTTCTATTGTTTATTCCCATTGTTATTTCTATTGTTTATTCTCATTGTTTATTCTCATTGTTTATTCTCATTGTTTATTCTCATTGTTTATTCTCATTGTTTATTCTCATTGTTTATTCTCATTGTTTATTCTCATTGTTTATTCTCATTGTTTATTCTCATTGTTTATTCCCATTGTTTATTCCCATTGTTTATTCCCATTGTTTATTCCCATTGTTTATTCCCATTGTTTATTCCCATTGTTTATTCCCATTGTTTATTCCCATTGTTTATTCCCATTGTTTATTCCCATTGTTTATTCCCATTGTTTATCTCTATTGTTTATCACTGAAATCTCAAAAATTGGGACATCAAAGCTGATTGCCTTAAGACTTTTTATCAAAAAAATAAATTCCGGTTTCAATATCGACAGTGGTATCTATTTATACCCATTGTCTATCAGTAATAGGCATATTGATACCAAATGTGTACCAATACGTAGTTAACGTACTGATAATATTTCATCACCTTTTTCAACAATTCACGTTGTTCACTCCGTTGTATGTAGTAGCGGTCACACGAACGTTCCTTGGCTCGTTCAGACGTTCTAGTATCAGTTTGTTTTTATCGGCATAATTTTTCCCCGTACGAATAGCATAGGTAGTTTATATATTTATTTATTCATTTGTAATCTTGTTATTCGAAAGTATTGGACCAAATTGCCTGAAAAGGTCAAAATCGAATAAAGCGACGGCGATGATATGCGCACTACGAGTGCCCATTCTTTCTGCAAATATCAGTGTCCGCGATTCTGTATATTTATTAATTGAAAAATATATTTTATGTTACGGATAGGTAATGCCTTAAATTTTAGCAATATTAGAAACAACCATACCTATATATATACATTTTACATGTTAAACGTACCTAGGAAACTTTTTAAATAATCGGTCACCCTTGCACTCGGAAAGTGGGAATAAATCTAGCTAGGTTAAAAAAAAAATTATTAGTGCTCACATTCCGAGTACTATGGTATCCATGTACAAATAATAAGAACAGTTTAGGTTAACTTGGTACCATGTATATCATGAAAACTACCAATTAAATCATACCTATCTATAGGCCAGTCTGCAAAGCGCGTCCATGTACTAAAGATCTTTGGAGACTATATTTGAGGGGAAATTCATCAAAACAAGATCTTGGTGACTATTTTCTAATTAATTCCTATGTTTACATGTTATTGTTGAAGACATATTGAAGAAATTTGGTCATTTTGGAGACAAATTTGTAATTTTTTGGAGACTAATTGTCCTGAAATATGAAATCTTGGTGACAGATTTGACACACTTTGCAGACTGGTCTATAGGTAGGTACCTAAAATGGTGATCTTTATTTAAATGGACTCTTATATCTAATTATTTTTTATTTAAAGGGATAGTCTTGCATTTCAGAACAAAACTTTTTTTAATTTATGGACAGATTATTCAGAAATGTGCACAGAATATTTAACTTTTGATAATAAATACATTTTGTTCATGTAACTTTTTTCGATTTAGGCTTTAGTTTTTGAGAAAATGAAGATTTTACAAAAAAATCGTATTTCAAATATATATGGATGTACTACATATGCTAGAACTAAACGAAAGACAGTTTTAGAATCCTTGTAACATTTCGAACTAAATGATAGAAGCCTATTTTTCGTTATTTTTTTTTGGTTTTCTTTTGATGAACGATCTTTGGTGACTACCTGAAATTTTCAAGAAACCCTAGATTTTCGGGTTTGAAAAAAATATTTAAAAAATTGAAAAGATCTTTAACTTTGTTAGAAATTAGTCAAATATTCTAAAACTGTATTTGTTTTTCTTGTAGCGTGGAAACTCATAGAGTTTACTCATTTTTAAGTTTAAATTCACATTTTACAGGAGAACCAGAAACGTAAAATATTTCGCCGAAATGTTAATTTTATCACTGCAGATAAAGTTTAAATGGTGTTTTTTTTCTGTCATCTAAAAATGTTTATTTGCCATATTTTTCCCATACACATTTTGGAATGAAAATAGATTTTTTCTTGATGTTTTGGAAAAGTTAAATTGTTTTAGGGAATTGTGGTTGATGAGTTACAAGTTACTGGACGGTTTCACATTTCCGATCATATAGATCCTTTTTCAGCAAAAGGAATAGACCTATAGATCCTTTTTCAGCAAAAGGAATAGACATATAGATCCTTTTTCAGCAAAAGGAATAGACCGATAGATCCTTTTTCAACAAAAGGAATAGACATATAGATCCTTTTTCAGCAAAAGGAATAGACATATAGATCCTTTTTCAGCAAAAGGAATAGACATATAGATCCTTTTTCAGCAAAAGGAATAGACCTATAGATCCTTTTTCAGCAAAAGGAATAGACATATAGATCCTTTTTCAGCAAAAGGAATAGACATATAGATCCTTTTTCAGCAAAAGGAATAGACATATAGATCCTTTTTCAGCAAAAGGAATAGACCTATAGATCCTTTTTCAGCAAAAGGAATAGACATATAGATCCTTTTTCAGCAAAAGGAATTGACATATAGATCCTTTTTCAGCAAAAGGAATACACATATAGATCCTTTTTCAGCAAAAGGAATAGACATATAGATCCTTTTTCAGCAAAAGGAATAGACATATAGATCCTTTTTCAGCAAAAGGAATTGACATATAGATCCTTTTTCAGCAAAAGGAATAGACCTATAGATCCTTTTTCAGCAAAAGGAATAGACCTATAGATCCTTTTTCAGCAAAAGGAATAGACCTATAGATCCTTTTTCAGCCCAAAAAATGGTAATTTTCACCAAATTTGATGGGTCGATTCCATTAACTCGAATTTAAGAGATTAAGTCCTCAAGTTGAAGAATTAATTAACTAGAAATTAAGTAGTTTAATTAACTATTATAAACTTTGATGAACAATCTCACATTCATATCTTAAATGGTAATTTTATTATCAAATTTACTCCATTTATTCAACGTCTGGACAGGCATTTTGACTGCTGAGTCGAAAACGTTCGTGAACTACCAGGCAGTAAAATTGACTTCATATTTCAGTTAGAGATCGTTTTGCACGCATGATAAGCAAGCAGTGGCAAACGCTGTTACCGATCCCACCTTTTTTTAACGCGTCAGTACATGTTAAAACACGTTTGGTTTTTCTTGCAAGAACCTACTATACAGGGTGCCCCCCCCCCCCCTCTCTCTAAACAAGATTTAACACAAATTTAAATAAAGTGCACGTTTCTTTTTATCATGATTTGGATGGTTGAACTCTCCTCCGTCCTGCTTAACGGTTTATTCCTTTTTGTGGATGGTGTAACGTTTATATTGATGGATGGTTTAAAATAAGTAATCAGAAAATATGGACAGTGAAGTTAAATTCTAACTAAATCGTTATTAGACAAAACTACTTTAATAAAGCAAATCTATTTTCAGGTTTTGAAAGTAGATTTTTGTGTTAGGTAGAATCGTACGCTTCATTTTGACGACTTTTCATTTTTTCTTTGATTTTGTGTCAGGTAGGCTTCATTTACTATCACCTCTTCATTTTCCTCTTAGATTCTGTGTTAGGTAGGCTTCAATTACTATCACCTCTTCATTTTCCTCTTAGATTTAGAAGTGGACGTTAAACCCCCTATTAATTAAATTACAAGTTAAAAAAGATAACTGAACTAATTATTTTCTTTATGTTTCGTTTTTCCTTTTTTTCGTTCTTTTTCTTATTGTTTCTTTCACTCATTGTCTTTTCTCTTTTCTTTTCGTTCAATCGTGTTCCGTTATTAATGTTCAGTGTGCGTTACGTTCCGTCTTCGGCGTGACTCGCGCTGTAACGGCGTGACAACGGTGAGAAAATGATGCACCGAGTGATGAACATATGTATTATATATATAGGGTAAGTTCTTAGTTATCGGACAGTTCCACATTTTCGATCATAGAAGAAAAAACGATATAATAATAATTTCACTCAACCAATCCTAGTTAAATTATTATTATATCGTTTTTTCTTCTATGATCGAAAATGTGGACCTGACCGATAACTAAAAACTTACCCTAGTGCAGTCATTTATTATGTATTGAATCTGAGAAGAAGTAGATTGATTAATTTCAATTATGATTTTCCTTCATAATGCTTAGTGATTTATTACTAATTTTAAAATTGTTTTTAATCCTTCATATAGTTTTATAAATTCCTTTTATACCTACGCCTGGGAATATATTTTATGCCTGTTTATATCTCTTTTAACTATTTGAATTTCTAAAACCTGTTTAAATTTTTTTCTATACCTATTTAAATTCCTTATATACCTATTTAAATTCCTTATATACCTATTTAAATTCCTTATATACCTATTTAAATTCCTTGTATACCTATTTAATTTCCTTGTATACCTATTTAAATTCCTTATATACCTATTTAAATTCCTTATATTCCTATTTAAATTCCTTATATACCTATTTAAATTCCTTATATTCCTATTTAAATTCCTTATATACCTATTTAATTTCCTTATATACCTATTTAATTTCCTTATATACCTATTTAAATTCCTTATATACCTATTTAAATTACTTATATACCTATTTAAATTACTTATATACCTATTTAAATCTCTTCTATACCTATTTAAATCTCTTCTATACCTATTTAAATCTCTTCTATACCTATTTAAATCTCTTCTATACCTATTTAAGCATTACTATTTGTGACTCTATTCACTATATTTTTAACCCTATTGCTTATCCCTTTTTTGTAATCCTATTTTAGTATTTTTCTACCCTATTTTTATATTTATCCCAATTTTAGTATTTTTCTACCCTATTTTTATATTTATCCCAATTTTAGTATTTTTCTACCCTATTTCTTATCCCTTTTTTTGTCTCCCTATTGCTCTGTGGGCACTCAACAACTATTTAATTCATCACTCAAGGTATTAATCATTCCTGTAGGTGTGCAGTGAAGGTGTGGGAGTTTTTTTTACATGTCGATCGTACACATTTTTTACATGTCGATCGTACACATTTATAACATGTCGATCGTAGATATTGTTTTAACATGTCGATCGTAGATATTGTTTTAACATGTCGATCGTAGATATTGTTTTAACATGTCGATCGTAGATATTGTTTTAACATGTCGATCGTAGATATTGTTTTAACATGTCGATCGTAGATATTGTTTTAACATGTCGATCGTAGATATTGTTTTAACATGTCGATCGTACACATTTTTAACATGTCGATCGTACACTTTTTTAACATGCCGATCGTACACTTTTTTAACATGTCGATCGTACACTTTTTTAACATGTCGATCGTACACATTTTTAACATGCCGATCGTACACTTTTTTAACATGTCGATCGTACACTTTTTTAACATGTCGATCGTACACTTTTTTAACATGCCGATCGTACACATTTTTAACATGTCGATCGTACACTTTTTTAACATGTCGATCGTACACTTTTTTAACATGTCGATCGTACACTTTTTTAACATGCCGATCGTACACTTTTTTAACATGTCGATCGTACAATTTTTTAACATGTCGATCGTACACTTTTTTAACATGTCGATCGTACAATTTTTTAACATGTCGATCGTACACTTTTTTAACATGTCGATCGTACAATTTTTTAACGTGCCGAAGGTCTACCGTATTCTACGAAGGTTACGAATTGTCCAAGTGTGAAACTGCATTACATGCATCACTACGTTTAAACATGCAGTAGAGAGAAAATATTATACAGTTAGGAGGAGGGGTTTGACGTATTTGAGCCCCGAACTGTTGTAATTTGGATTATCAATTTTCTTTTTTTCATTTTTACCATGTTTATCATTTTTTTAACGCTACTTGCAGTTTTAGAGGATAGCGCTAGGGTTATGCTCTTCAACTACGATGTCTTATATTTTGTGTTAGGTAGACTCGTAGGCTTCATTTACTATCACCTCTTCATTTTCCTCTTCTATTCATGAGTGCAGCCACTGGTGCTTGTGTTCCTTTTCGTCACATTCCTTGGTAATTAGTGACTGCATTCTCGGAGTAGCTTTCCTACATCCAAGAGCATTGTCACAGACTGGAGGTAGGTGACTTTCTTCATAGACTCACTTTGCTTTCTGACTGCTTCTTCTAGTCCCTTGTATTTAATTTTTTTTAACATCAGCGATATGGCCTTTGGTTCCGAACCAGACGTTTCAACCCCCTACCTATTAATTTATTTTAATATACCTTTATTTTAATTTAATTATTGTACACCATTCTTATGGTGCATACTTCTTCAGTGTTTAATCTATTGATTTAAAACCTAGTACCTATATACTTCTCCACACCTGTGTAATTACTAGCACCTTTATTACTAACACCTGTGTTGAGGTGACTCATCAACTTTTGTGAAGTGTCAACATTCTTAAAAAAGATCGGAAGGGTGCAGGTGTTCCTAGAGCCACTTTCCTATCTGTCTGCTTCTACGAAGTCCCTTGTATTCAAATTTAAATAATCGTTAATAGTTGTTGATGTGCACAGTGAAGAGTTAAAACAACCACCAATAGTTGTAAATAAAGTGCACAGTGAAGAGTTAAAACAACCACCAATAGTTGTAAATAAAGTGCACAGTGAAGAGTTAAAACAACCACCAATAGTTGTAAATAAAGTGCACAGTGAAGAGTTAAAACAACCACCAATAGTTGTAAATAAAGTGCACAGTGAAGAGTTAAAACAACCACCAATAGTTGTAAATAAAGTGCACAGTGAAGAGTTAAAACAACCACCAATAGTTGTAAATAAAGTGCACAGTGAAGAGTTAAAACAACCACCAATAGTTGTAAATAAAGTGCACAGTGAAGAGTTAAAACAACCACCAATAGTTGTAAATAAAGTACACAGTGAAAAGAAAAAACAACCAGTTGTAAATTTTAATATTTTAATTTTACATTCAAAAAATTTAATTTTTTTTTTAATAATTGTTTTTTTTTTTCAGACTATGAGGGGTGGGGCGGAGGAAGAATCTGATCAGCCCCCCAACACATCCCTCTCCCCCCAGGGTAATCACCCCCAATCCAAAACACCCCCACTCAGTGCTGCTCAGTCACAGGTAAACAAAAATTAACTCACGTTTTTTTTTATTAAAAGAAAATGAATTCTTTTTTTTTTTCAATATTTTAAAATAAATTTTTTAAATATTTTTTTAATATTTTGAAATATATTTTTTTAATATTTTGAAATATATTTTTTTAATATTTTTAAATAAAATTTGTATTGATATTTATTGTCACGCTTTTATTTTGACAGTTACCCCATTTTCCAAATTAAAAAAAATCGATTATAAATTACAATACAAATTAGTGCAGAAATAAATTTTTTTTTACAAATTTCAATTTTCTGATTTAATTCATCTTTAATTTTTAGTGAATCAATTTTTTTTTCTTCATTTTTTCTCTTAATTAAAATTGTGAAATTTCTTCATTTTGCTTTCATTCAATTATTCTTTAATTCTTTCACCTCTATTTATCTATGCGTATAATTTCATCTCTTTATATTCTCTATAGCTGTACTTTCTCTGTATATAGTAATGCATTATATACTTACTATATACAGCTACACGAATTAAAACTTTCTTTATATAATAACTATAACCTATTATTTTAATAGTACTGTATATCTCACTATAATTTGAATATAATTATACTTCTAAGAACTAACTATTGATTTTTTTTGATGTTTCGAAAAAAATGGTGGTTGGGTAAGTTACGGGTTATTGGACAGTTCCACATTTGCGATCATGTAGGAATATGTAAATAATTGTTTTATTTTTTACTTTAAATGAACCTAAATAAATATATAAATTAATAACCTTAAATAAATAATATAATATTTTCTTTTATGTATCATTGATACCAATTAAAAAAATACCTAATAATATTTTTTTATTTGATCGAAGATGTGGAATCATCCAATAACTGGCATCTTACCCTACCTGAACTGGTTGCTATGAACCAGTTTGCAACATTCTTGTGTAACTAGTCATGCTTACTAGTTCAACTAGTTTACCAGTCCCGTCAAAATAAACCACTTTCTCCGTTTTTTTTACCATTAAAAAGATACTTTCGCTAGAAATTACATGAATTAAATAGGGAACATTAGTGATGAAATAGTAATTTTGCTATTTTAAACGTATGTACAGAATATAGTGATGTTTTTAATTGTATGTTAAAGTATTTGAAAATATATTAATTAGATAATTATTGTCCTTTAAGAGAATGTTATGATTTAAAGTCAAGAAACGTTAAAATGGCAACAAACGTTAAAATGGCAACAAACGTTAAAATGGCAACAAACGTTAAAATGGCAACAAACGTTAAAATGGCAACAAACGATAAAAAGAGTCATCAAACGATAAAAAGAGTCATCAAACGATGATGAAAAGAGTCATCAAACGATGATGAAAAGAGTCATCAAACGATGATGAAAAGAGTCATCAAACGATGATGAAAAGAGTCATCAAACGATGAAAAGAGTCATCAAACGATGATGAAAAGAGTCATCAAACGATGAAAAGAGTCATCAAACGATGATGAAAAGAGTCATCAAGCGATGAAAAGAGTCATCAAACGATGATGAAAAGAGTCATCAAACGATGATGAAAAGAGTCATCAAACGATGAAAAGAGTCATCAAACGATGAAAAGAGTCATCAAACGATGAAAAGAGTCATCAAACGATGAAAAGAGTCATCAAACGATGAAAAGAGTCATCAAACGATGAAAAGAGTCATCAAACGATGAAAAGAGTCGTCAAGCGATAAAAAGAGTCTTCAAGCGATAAAAAGAGTCTTCAAGCGATAAAAAGAGTCTTCAAGCGATAAAGAGTCATCAAGCGATAAAAAGAGTCATCAAGCGATAAAAAGAGTCATCAAGCGATAAAAAGAGTCATCAAGCGATAAAAAGAGTCATCAAGCGATAAAAAGAGTCATCAAACGATAAAAAGAGTCATCAAACGATAAAAAGAGTCATCAAACGATAAAAAGAGTCATCAAACGATAAAAAGAGTCATCAAATGATAAAAAGAGTCATCAAATGATAAAAAGAGTCATCAAATGATAAAAAGAGTCATCAAATGATAAAAAGAGTCATCAAGCGATAAAAAGAGTCATCAAGCGATAAAAAGAGTCATCAAGCGATAAAAAGAGTTGAGAAACGTTAAAAAATTCAACAAACTCTAATGAAATTCAACAAACGCTAATGAAATTCAACAAACGCTAATGAAATTCAACAAATGCTGATGAAATTCAACAAATGCTGATGAAATTCAACAAATGCTGATGAAATTCAACAAATGCTGATGAAATTCAACAAATGATGATGAAATTCAACAAATGCTGATGAAATTCAACAAATGCTGATGAAATTCAACAAATGCTGATGAAATTCAACAAATGCTAATGAAATTCAACAAATGCTAATGAAATTCAACAAATGCTGATGAAATTCAACAAATGCTGATGAAATTCAACAAATGCTGATGAAATTCAACAAATGCTGATGAAATTCAACAAACGCTGATGAAATTCAACAAATGCTGATGGAATTCAACAAATGCTGATGGAATTCAACAAATGCTGATGAAATTCAACAAATGCTAATGAAATTCAACAAATGCTGATGAAATTCAACAAATGCTGATGGAATTCAACAAATGCTGATGGAATTCAACAAATGCTGATGAAATTCAACAAATGCTGATGAAATTCAACAAATGCTGATGAAATTCAACAAACGCTGATGAAATTCAACAAATGCTGATGGAATTCAACAAATGCTGATGAAATTCAACAAATGCTGATGAAATTCAACAAATGCTAATGAAATTCAACAAATGCTGATGAAATTCAACAAATGCTGATGGAATTCAACAAATGCTGATGGAATTCAACAAATGCTGATGAAATTCAACAAATGCTGATGAAATTCAACAAATGCTGATGGAATTCAACAAATGCTGATGGAATTCAACAAATGCTGATGAAATTCAACAAATGCTGATGAAATTCAACAAATGCTGATGAAATTCAACAAATGCTGATGAAATTCAACAAATGCTGATGAAATTCAACAAATGCTGATGAAATTCAACAAATGCTGATGAAATTCAACAAATGCTGATGAAATTCAACAAATGCTGATGAAATTCAACAAATGCTGATGAAATTCAACAAATGCTGATGAAATTCAACAAATGCTGATGAAATTCAACAAATGCTGATGAAATTCAACAAATGCTGATGAAATTCAACAAACGTCAAAAATCAACAAACGCCAAAAATCAACAAATGTCAAAAAATCAACAAATGTCAAAAAATCAACAAATGTCAAAAAATCAACAAATGTCAAAAAATCAACAAATGTCAAAAAATCAACAAATGTCAAAAAATCAACAAATGTCAAAAAATCAACAAATGTCAAAAAATCAACAAATGTCAAAAAATCAACAAATGTCAAAAAATCAACAAATGTCAAAAAATCAACAAATGTCAAAAAATCAACAAATGTCAAAAAATCAACAAATGTCAAAAAATCAACAAATGTCAAAAAATCAACAAATGTCAAAAAATCAACAAATCAACAAATGTCAACAAATCAACAAATGTCAACAAATCAACAAATGTCGAAAAATCAATAAATGTCGAAAAATCAATAAATGTCGAAAAATCAATAAATGTCGAAAAATCAATAAATGTCGAAAAATCAATAAATGTCGAAAAATCAATAAATGTCGAAAAATCAATAAATGTCGAAAAATCAATAAATGTCGAAAAATCAATAAATGTCGAAAAATCAACAAATGTCGAAAAATCAACAAATGTTTACCCAAACTATACTCAGAAAGGTACTAATTAAAGCTAAATTTTAATAATTTTACATGTTTCCTCATTTGATCGAAAACGTGAAACTGTTCTATAACTCAGAACTTTCCCCAGTTATCAATTCAAGCTCCTTTATAATGCTAATATTTCTTTAATTATTTCCTTTAAAGCTGTAAAATGAGCTAAGAAATCTTAACCTTTAACGTCTAAGTTATCTTGTTCAGTCACTAAACTGAGCATCTAAACCTGTTAGCTGAATTAAAAAGAGTTAAACGGAAGTTATTTTTTTTCTTAAGCCAATTAGCGCTAACTTTCATCTTCTTTCTTATTGAAATTGACATTTTCACGCGATTAGAAACCGAGTTGAACGTGATACCATTTACTTTGTTGCTACGTGTGAATTTCCTACGAAATACTCGTTATTAATTAATTTGGAGCTTTGGGAAATTTAGATGAAATATTTCACCTGTAATTTCAGTAGTTTATTTACTTTATTTTATTTTTAAATGTAAGAGCATAGCTATGTCTCCTCTTAAACTTAAGTTTTTTTTTATCGCTGAAGGAAAAATTTAATTTGATTTTTCCATCAGCGTTTAAAAAAACTCCAGTTTGAACACAATTTACGAAGAGCTTTTTTTCCCGCTGTTTTAAAAACGCAAGTGTGACGCGGACCTAAATGATCTAGATGTTAATAATTTGAAATTAGAAAATCAACGTGAATATGTTTTTAAGTGTGTCACTCTGGTAGTGTCACGTACAGTAACTACGTTGAATTATTTTCCCGTCGGGACCAAAGGCCATATCGCTGATATTAAAGGAAATTAAATACAAGGGACTGGAAGAAGCAGTCAGAAAGGAAAGTAGCTCCATGAACAAAGTTTCTTTATTTATAACTAATGAGTTGGTTTATCTTTACTCATTTTAATTACAGTATAACTCCTCTATAGTGAACTCCTCTATAGTGAACTCCTCTATAGTGAACTCCTCTATAGTGAACTCCTCTATAGTGAACTCCTCTATAGTGAACTCCTCTATAGTGAACTCCTCTATAGTGAACTCCTCTATAGTGAACTCCTCTATAGTGAACTCCTCTATAGTGAACTCCTCTATAGTGAACTCCTCTATAGTGAACTCTTCTATAGTGAACTCCTCTATAGTGAACTCCTCTATAGTGAACTCCTCTATAGTGAACTCCTCTATAGTGAACTCTTCTATAGTGAACTCTTCTATAGTGAACTCCTCTATAGTGAACTCCTCTATAGTGAACTCCTCTATAGTGAACTCCTCTATAGTGAACTCCTCTATAGTGAACTCCTCTATAGTGAACTCCTCTATAGTGAACTCCTCTATAGTGAACTCCTCTATAGTGAACTCCTCTATAGTGAACTCCTCTATAGTGAACTCCTCTATAGTGAACTCCTCTATAGTGAACTCCTCTATAGTGAACTCCTCTATAGTGAACTCCTCTAAAGTGAACTCCTCTAAAGTGAACTCCTCTATAGTGAACTCCTCTATAGTGAACTCCTCTATAGTGAACTCCTCTATAGTGAACTCCTCTATAGTGAACTCCTCTATAGTGAACTCCTCTATAGTGAACTCCTCTATAGTGAACTCCTCTATAGTGAACTCCTCTATAGTGAACTCCTCTATAGTGAACTCCTCTATAGTGAACTCCTCTATAGTGAACTCCTCTATAGTGAACTCCTCTATAGTGAACTCCTCTATAGTGAACTCCTCTATAGTGAACTCCTCTATAGTGAACTCTTCTATAATGAACTCTTCTATAATGAACTCTTCTATAATGAACTCTTCTATAATGAACTCTTCTATAGTGAACTCTTCTATAGTGAACTCCTCTATAGTGAACTCCTCTATAGTGAACTCCTCTATAGTGAACTCCTCTAAAGTGAACTCCTCTATAGTGAACTCTTCTATAATGAACTCTTCTATAGTGAACTCTTCTATAGTGAACTCCTCTATAGTGAACTCCTCTATAGTGAACTCCTCTATAGTGAACTCCTCTATAGTGAACTCCTCTATAGTGAACTCCTCTATAGTGAACTCTTCTATAATGAACTCTTCTATAATGAACTCTTCTATAATGAACTCTTCTATAATGAACTCTTCTATAGTGAACTCCTCTATAGTGAACTCCTCTATAGTGAACTCCTCTATAGTGAACTCCTCTATAGTGAACTCCTCTATAGTGAACTCCTCTAAAGTGAACTCCTCTATAGTGAACTCTTCTATAATGAACTCTTCTATAATGAACTCTTCTATAGTGAACTCCTCTATAGTGAACTCCTCTATAGTGAACTCCTCTATAGTGAACTCCTCTATAGTGAACTCCTCTATAGTGAACTCCTCTATAGTGAACTCTTCTATAATGAACTCTTCTATAATGAACTCTTCTATAGTGAACTCCTCTATAGTGAACTCCTCTATAGTGAACTCCTCTATAGTGAACTCCTCTATAGTGAACTCCTCTATAGTGAACTCCTCTATAGTGAACTCCTCTATAGTGAACTCCTCTATAGTGAACTCCTCTATAGTGAACTCCTCTATAGTGAACTCCTCTATAGTGAACTCCTCTATAGTGAACTCCTCTAAAGTGAACTCCTCTAAAGTGAACTCCTCTATAGTGAACTCCTCTATAGTGAACTCCTCTATAGTGAACTCCTCTATAGTGAACTCCTCTATAGTGAACTCCTCTATAGTGAACTCCTCTATAGTGAACTCCTCTATAGTGAACTCCTCTATAGTGAACTCCTCTATAGTGAACTCCTCTATAGTGAACTCTTCTATAATGAACTCTTCTATAATGAACTCTTCTATAGTGAACTCTTCTATAGTGAACTCTTCTATAGTGAACTCCTCTATAGTGAACTCCTCTATAGTGAACTCCTCTATAGTGAACTCCTCTATAGTGAACTCCTCTATAGTGAACTCCTCTATAGTGAACTCCTCTATAGTGAACTCCTCTATAGTGAACTCCTCTATAGTGAACTCCTCTATAGTGAACTCCTCTATAGTGAACTCCTCTATAGTGAACTCCTCTATAGTGAACTCCTCTATAGTGAACTCCTCTATAGTGAACTCCTCTATAGTGAACTCCTCTATAGTGAACTCTTCTATAGTGAACTCCTCTATAGTGAACTCTTCTATAGTGAACTCTTCTATAGTGAACTCTTCTATAGTGAACTCTTCTATAGTGAACTCTTCTATAGTGAACTCCTCTATAGTGAACTCCTCTATAGTGAACTCCTCTATAGTGAACTCCTCTATAGTGAACTCCTCTATAGTGAACTCCTCTATAGTGAACTCCTCTATAGTGAACTCCTCTATAGTGAACTCCTCTATAGTGAACTCCTCTATAGTGAACTCCTCTATAGTGAACTCCTCTATAGTGAACTCCTCTATAGTGAAGAACTCTATAGTGAACTCTTCTATAGTGAACTCTTCTATAGTGAACTCCTCTATAGTGAACTCCTCTATAGTGAACTCCTCTATAGTGAACTCCTCTATAGTGAACTCCTCTATAGTGAACTCCTCTATAGTGAACTCCTCTATAGTGAACTCCTCTATAGTGAACTCCTCTATAGTGAACTCCTCTATAGTGAACTCCTCTATAGTGAACTCCTCTAAAGTGAACTCCTCTATAGTGAACTCTTCTATAATGAACTCTTCTATAGTGAACTCTTCTATAGTGAACTCCTCTATAGTGAACTCCTCTATAGTGAACTCCTCTATAGTGAACTCCTCTATAGTGAACTCCTCTATAGTGAACTCCTCTATAGTGAACTCCTCTATAGTGAACTCCTCTATAGTGAACTCTTCTATAATGAACTCTTCTATAATGAACTCTTCTATAGTGAACTCTTCTATAGTGAACTCCTCTATAGTGAACTCCTCTATAGTGAACTCCTCTATAGTGAACTCCTCTATAGTGAACTCCTCTATAGTGAACTCCTCTATAGTGAACTCCTCTATAGTGAACTCCTCTATAGTGAACTCCTCTATAGTGAACTCCTCTATAGTGAACTCCTCTATAGTGAACTCCTCTATAGTGAACTCCTCTATAGTGAACTCCTCTATAGTGAACTCTTCTATAGTGAACTCTTCTATAGTGAACTCTTCTATAGTGAACTCTTCTATAGTGAACTCTTCTATAGTGAACTCTTCTATAGTGAACTCTTCTATAGTGAACTCTTCTATAGTGAACTCTTCTATAGTGAACTCCTCTATAGTGAACTCCTCTATAGTGAACTCCTCTATAGTGAACTCCTCTATAGTGAACTCCTCTATAGTGAACTCCTCTATAGTGAACTCTTCTATAATGAACTCCTCTATAGTGAACTCTTCTATAATGAACTCCTCTATAGTGAACTCCTCTATAGTGAACTCCTCTATAGTGAACTCTTCTATAATGAACTCTTCTATAGTGAACTCCTCTATAGTGAACTCTTCTATAGTGAACTCTTCTATAGTGAACTCTTCTATAGTGAACTCTTCTATAGTGAACTCCTCTATAGTGAAGAACTCCTCTATAGTGAAGAACTCCTCTATAGTGAAGAACTCCTCTATAGTGAAGAACTCCTCTATAGTGAAGAACTCCTCTATAGTGAAGAACTCCTCTATAGTGAAGAACTCCTCTATAGTGAAGAACTCCTCTATAGTGAAGAACTCCTCTATAGTGAAGAACTCCTCTATAGTGAAGAACTCTTCTATAGTGAAGAACTCTTCTATAGTGAAGAACTCTTCTATAGTGAAGAACTCTTCTATAGTGAAGAACTCTTCTATAGTGAAGAACTCTTCTATAGTGAAGAACTCTTCTATAGTGAAGAACTCTTCTATAGTGAAGAACTCTTCTATAGTGAAGAACTCTTCTATAGTGAAGAACTCTTCTATAGTGAAGAACTCTTCTATAGTGAAGAACTCTTCTATTGTGAAGAACTCTTCTATTGTGAAGAACTCTTCTATAGTGAAGAACTCTTCTATAGTGAAGAACTCTTCTATAGTGAAGAACTCTTCTATAGTGAAGAACTCTTCTATAGTGAAGAACTCTTCTATAGTGAAGAACTCTTCTATAGTGAAGAACTCTTCTATAGTGAAGAACTCTTCTATAGTGAAGAACTCTTCTATAGTGAAGAACTCTTCTATAGTGAAGAACTCTTCTATAGTGAAGAACTCTCCTCTATAGTGAAGAACTCTCCTCTATAGTGAAGAACTCTCCTCTATAGTGAAGAACTCTCCTCTATAGTGAAGAACTCTCCTCTATAGTGAAGAACTCTCCTCTATAGTGAAGAACTCTCCTCTATAGTGAAGAACTCTTCTATAGTGAAGAACTCCTCTATAGTGAAGAACTCCTCTATAGTGAAGAACTCCTCTATAGTGAAGAACTCATCTATAGTGAAGAACTCATCTATAGTGAAGAACTCCTCTATAGTGAAGAACTCTTCTATAGTGAAGAACTCTTCTATAGTGAAGAACTCTTCTATAGTGAAGAACTCTTCTATAGTGAAGAACTCTTCTATAGTGAAGAACTCTTCTATAGTGAAGAACTCTTCTATAGTGAAGAACTCTTCTATAGTGAAGAACTCTTCTATAGTGAAGAACTCTTCTATAGTGAAGAACTCTTCTATAGTGAAGAACTCTTCTATAGTGAAGAACTCCTCTATAGTGAAGAACTCCTCTATAGTGAAGAACTCCTCTATAGTGAAGAACTCCTCTATAGTGAAGAACTCCTCTATAGTGAAGAACTCCTCTATAGTGAAGAACTCTTCTATAGTGAAGAACTCTTCTATAGTGAAGAACTCTTCTATAGTGAAGAACTCTTCTATAGTGAAGAACTCCTCTATAGTGAAGAACTCCTCTATAGTGAAGAACTCCTCTATAGTGAAGAACTCCTCTATAGTGAAGAACTCCTCTATAGTGAAGAACTCCTCTATAGTGAAGAACTCCTCTATAGTGAAGAACTCCTCTATAGTGAAGAACTCCTCTATAGTGAAAAACTCCTCTATAGTGAAAAACTCCTCTATAGTGAAAAACTCCTCTATAGTGAAGAACTCTTCTATAGTGAAGAACTCTTCTATAGTGAAGAACTCTCCTCTATAGTGAAGAACTCTCCTCTATAGTGAAGAACTCTCCTCTATAGTGAAGAACTCTCCTCTATAGTGAAGAACTCTCCTCTATAGTGAAGAACTCTCCTCTATAGTGAAGAACTCTCCTCTATAGTGAAGAACTCTTCTATAGTGAAGAACTCTTCTATAGTGAAGAACTCTTCTATAGTGAAGAACTCTTCTATAGTGAAGAACTTCTCTATAGTGAAGAACTTCTCTATAGTGAAGAACTTCTCTATAGTGAAGAACTTCTCTATAGTGAAGAACTCCTCTATAGTGAAGAACTCCTCTATAGTGAAGAACTCCTCTATAGTGAAGAACTCCTCTATAGTGAAGAACTCCTCTATAGTGAAGAACTCTTCTATAGTGAAGAACTCTTCTATAGTGAAGAACTCTTCTATAGTGAAGAACTCTTCTATAGTGAAGAACTCTTCTATAGTGAAGAACTCTTCTATAGTGAAGAACTCCTCTATAGTGAAGAACTCCTCTATAGTGAAGAACTCCTCTATAGTGAAGAACTCCTCTATAGTGAACTCCTCTATAGTGAACTCCTCTATAGTGAACTCCTCTATAGTGAACTCTTCTATAGTGAACTCTTCTATAGTGAACTCTTCTATAGTGAACTCTTCTATAGTGAACTCTTCTATAGTGAACTCTTCTATAGTGAACTCTTCTATAGTGAACTCTTCTATAGTGAACTCCTCTATAGTGAACTCCTCTATAGTGAACTCCTCTATAGTGAACTCCTCTATAGTGAACTCCTCTATAGTGAACTCTTCTATAGTGAACTCTTCTATAGTGAACTCTTCTATAGTGAACTCTTCTATAGTGAACTCCTCTATAGTGAACTCCTCTATAGTGAACTCTTCTATAGTGAACTCTTCTATAATGAACTCCTCTATAGTGAATTCTTCTATAGTGAAGAACTCCTCTATAGTGAAGAACTCCTCTATAGTGAAGAACTCCTCTATAGTGAAGAACTCCTCTATAGTGAAGAACTCCTCTATAGTGAAGAACTCCTCTATAGTGAAGAACTCCTCTATAGTGAAGAACTCTTCTATAGTGAAGAACTCTTCTATAGTGAAGAACTCTTCTATAGTGAAGAACTCTTCTATAGTGAAGAACTCTTCTATAGTGAAGAACTCTTCTATAGTGAAGAACTCTTCTATAGTGAAGAACTCTTCTATAGTGAAGAACTCTTCTATAGTGAAGAACTCTTCTATAGTGAAGAACTCTTCTATAGTGAAGAACTCTTCTATAGTGAAGAACTCTTCTATAGTGAAGAACTCTTCTATAGTGAAGAACTCTTCTATAGTGAAGAACTCTTCTATAGTGAAGAACTCCTCTATAGTGAAGAACTCCTCTATAGTGAAGAACTCCTCTATAGTGAAGAACTCCTCTATAGTGAAGAACTCCTCTATAGTGAAGAACTCTTCTATAGTGAAGAACTCTTCTATAGTGGAGAACTCTTCTATAGTGGAGAACTCTTCTATAGTGGAGAACTCTTCTATAGTGGAGAACTCTTCTATAGTGGAGAACTCTTCTATAGTGAAGAACTCTTCTATAGTGAAGAACTCTTCTATAGTGAAGAACTCTTCTATAGTGAAGAACTCTTCTATAGTGAAGAACTCTTCTATAGTGAAGAACTCTTCTATAGTGAAGAACTCTTCTATAGTGAAGAACTCTTCTATAGTGAAGAACTCTTCTATAGTGAAGAACTCTTCTATAGTGAAGAACTCTTCTATAGTGAAGAACTCTTCTATAGTGAAGAACTCTTCTATAGTAAAGAACTCCTCTATAGTGAAGAACTCCTCTATAGTGAAGAACTCCTCTATAGTGAAGAACTCCTCTATAGTGAAGAACTCCTCTATAGTGAAGAACTCCTCTATAGTGAAGAACTCTTCTATAGTGAAGAACTCTTCTATATTGAAGAACTCTTCTATATTGAAGAACTCTTCTATATTGAAGAACTCCTCTATAGTGAAAGTAGAATCATGAGTAAGAGAACTACCCCATATAGTGAACTAATTTTCTTTAGTCTACCATAAAATGGTCATCAGTTTTAGAAAACGATGAACTGAAAATTTGTTCACTATACGATGAATTACCCTGTGATGACGTCACACACAAAGAATTAATGTTTTTCGATTTCTTTTCTGACAGAATAATTTCCAATCGCTTTTTGCCCTGACAGATGTCCCTAACCACCAGCAGTGACCTGACAGCTAGTGACCCTGACCTCATCAGCTCCTCCTCTGCCTCCTTCGGTTCCTCCAGACCCCCCTCCTCCTCCTCCGGTGTAGCCTCTCCAGATATCCTCCATGCCATTCATCAGGAGGAAACAGGTGGGGGAATGGGGGGAATTAGGAGTTATCGGACGGTTATTCATTTTCGATTATATAGGGGGGAAAATGTTCATTTTATCTTTTTTTTTTTTTTTTTATCTTTTTTTTACACAATATTCTTCCAAATTCAATAATGTTAAAAAAAATTCATATTATCGAAAATGTGGTACTGTCCGATAACTCAGATCTTACCCTACACTTATGGTTTATTTATGATTTTATTTTTCATATTTCAATTTAAAAAAAAATTAACATCAGTATGGGTAATAAAATGAATTTATAAACATATTATTATTGAAATTTATATACAATAGTTAATTAAAAGAGAATCATTCAATTCTCCATTCAAACTCACTAATAACTTTGCTTCAAAATTAATATTTGTAGTTTATTTAATTTCAGTAAATAAATGTATTTTTTATTTCCCCAGGTGAACCAAACCATGTCACCCCAACTAACACGGAACCATTGGGTGGTTCAAATGGTGCAGGTAAGATCTGAACCACCTCATGATGGTTCATTATATATGGTTCAGTCTTTTCTAAATACAACTGAATTTTTTTTAATTTTTTTTTTTAATTTAATTTTTTTTTTAATTTTAAATTTTTTTTTAATTTTAAATTTTTTTTTAATTTTAAATTTTTTTTTAATTTTAAATTTTTTTTAATTCAATTTTTTTTAAATTATGTTCTCTTTATGTTCAAATGATTATAATGTTTAAAATAAAATTAGCTTATAAAAATATTTTAAAAAATTATTATTTTTTAAATATTGTATCTTCCATAAAAATTTTTTTAATACAAATTAAAAAGAATATTTGAAAGGTGATAGTGGTCATAATAAACATAGTTTATTTTTCTATTTAAATAGAGAAATTCTATAAGATGAACTATTCTCCATTTAGCCTAGTATAATTGTGACTATTTTTTAAATATGTTCAATCTTTTTTTTTTATCATTTCTACTCTATTTTTATTACTCTACTTATTTTTATTACTTTATTTTATTACTTATTTTTATTTAGAGTTTCAATGTTTATTTTGTTTATAATTATGATGATAGGGTAAGGTCCAATTTATCGAACAGTTAAATGAATAACTAGATAAAAATTATATATACATGATCGAAAATGCGGAACGGTTTCATAAGTAGGGACTTACTCTACTGAACAATTTTGTGATAGAAACTTTGTTGTGTAAGTTTTTTTTGTTGAACTCTAAAAAGTCAATTTATATATTGAATAATAATTATCTTTTAAAATTTAATCACACTTTAATCAAATTTAAATATTTGAGAATTTAAATATTTGAAAATTCAAAATAAGATTTAATAATTTAAAATAATATTTAAAATAATTCTAAATTTTAGAATTTTTATTCAAACTTTTATACATTTTAAATTTTGCTCGAAAAATTTCATTGAAATTTTTTCGAGTAATTCATTTTTTTCTTAAATATTAATTTAATCTATTTATGTGAATTATATGTTTTATTACTTTTTTTCAGAGAGTCTGGTGTCCACACCCAAAGTGATGATACGGGTACCTACAGAGACTGAAGGTGAGAAATATAGGTACTTGTATGGTACATAGTTACTATATATAGTATACAGTTACAATATATATAGTGGAATATATGGTATAGCTATAGTACAGTAGAACTCCTCTATAGTACATTCCTCTATAGTGAACTTCCCTATATAGTGAACTCCATCAGTTTTCTAAAACTAATGGCCCTTCCATGGCAGACTGAAGAAAATTCGTTCACTGTACGGGTTACATCCTAACGCATTCACTATAGAGGAGTTCTACTGTAGATACATGGAGTTATAATATATTTATTCATATCATCCATATATTATTAGCCACCAGTAGTAACTAGTTTTCTCCTCTTCAATATTTCTTTCTCCTCCCTTTCTAAATTCACATTTTTTTTTTGAATGCAACTTTAAAAAATTTAATAAACTTTTTTTTCATTTTTTTCCCCCAATTTCTTTTTCCTTTTTTTTCCCAAATTTTTTTTTCTCTCCTCTTCAATTCTCTCTCCTCCCTCAGGCTCAGCTGAAGGCAGTCCCCCCAGTGAGGCAGAAGAGGAGTATTTCGAGGAGTACCACCTCCCCAACACCCACGAGAACGCTTTCGTCAGACACAGGAGCTATCGGAGAAAAGTGGAGGCAAATCCCATCGACGCACCTGACGCTGACAAAATACAGGGTGAGTTATGCAGTAGCGAACAAACTCAATTTATTTAGTCAAAAAAGACACGTTCGAAAAATGTTCAAAACGTGTTCGAAAAATGTTCAAAACGTGTTCGAAAAATGTTCAAAACGTGTTCGAAAAAATGTTCAAAACGTGTTCGAAAAAATGTTCAAAACGTGTTCGAAAAAATGTTCAAACGTGTTTGAAAAATGTTCAAAACGTGTTCGAAAAATGTTCAAAATGTGTTCGAAAAATGTTCAAAACGTGTTCGAAAAAATGTTCAAAACGTGTTCGAAAAAATGTTCAAAACGTGTTCGAAAAAATGTTCAAAACGTGTTCGAAAAAATGTTCAAAACGTGTTCGAAAAAATGTTCGAAACGTGTTCGAAAAAATGTTCAAAATGTGTTCGAAAAAATGTTCAAAATGTGTTCGAAAAAATGTTCAAAATGTGTTCGAAAAATGTTCAAAATGTGTTCGAAAAAATGTTCAAAACGTGTTCGAAAAAATGTTCAAAATGTGTTCGAAAAAATGTTCAAAATGTGTTCGAAAAATGTTCAAAACGTGTTCGAAAAAATGTTCAAAACGTGTTCGAAAAAATGTTCAAAACGTGTTCGAAAAAATGTTCAAAACGTGTTCGAAAAAATGTTCAAAATGTGTTCGAAAAATGTTCAAAACGTGTTCGAAAAATGTTCAAACGTGTTCGAACGCCACATTAAGACAACGAGTTGATATGTTAAATCATATTATTTAACCTAACTCACTTTAACCCCCAGACCTGGTTATGACGGGTGAGTTGGAGAGACATGGCAGTGTGAGGAGGAAGATAGTACCGTCACAGTCACTGCTGAGGGGTGAGTGGCTAGGGATAACAACTGTGAATGTATTGCAACAACTTTAAGCATGTTTATATTATAGAAAATTGTAATTTTTATATTTAAAATTCTCTAAAAGTTTTGCCATTTAGTTGTTTATGTTTTGTCATTTGTTCAGCTCCTGACGAAGAAGATGAAGGAAGTTTCAGTGATGAGGAGCCAGGGACTAGCATCCACCCCCTGGAGGAGGACGAGATGACAGTGGGGGTGGGGGAGTATATTGGTGACAAGGGGCCTAAGAGTCTCAACGTACACGAGTTCAGTAGGGAGTTCAGACACATACGTAAGATGATGGATGATCCCGAGGCCGTCGATGTGGATTCGGAGTCGGAGCAAGAGGAGGAGGAGGAGGAGTATATAGAGGAGGTGCCTCAGTTTGAATTACGGGGGGAGACTGCGTTCAGCTCCACCCCCCATGGAGGATACGCTAGTACGGCCAACTACAAGAACAATAAAAGGGAGGAGAGTATGAACATAGAGCAGAGTACCATGAACAAAGTGAAGGAATGCATGGATTTCTCAAAGTATAAAGATATCTACAGCATCAGCGGTAAGTTGCAGGATATTCTCACCCCGGTGGAGGTGGAGGAAGTGCTCAATAACTCCCACCGATACGTCGACTGTATAGATTCTGGTGTACTGGAAGCGCTCTTCAACTCAGTCAGTGAAAAGATGTCCATGACCGGTCAGCCGATGTCCATCAGCTTTACCAAACCCGAGGAGAACAAAATAGAAACTCCTGTAGAACCTTTGACCAAAGAACAAGAAGATTTACGCAAACAGATTAAGCAGAAACTTCTGATGGAGGAGCTGGCTATGGACTCGTTACCCTACATTAAGAATGACTCTGACTCACAGCTTACGCCTGATACTTCCGAAGTGGTTATGCGTAAAAAGGTTAGTCCTCAAAGCAGTGTGGACAGTGATAGTTCACGCTTTGGTACCATAGAACGGCGTAAATCAATACGCATCAGCAAGGGCAAGAGCCAAATAGACCTAGAAAGCGTCTTCATCGAGAGTGACTTCAAAGACTCCAATATGAAGAGGATTGAAGCCCCGTCCATCGACCTAATGGCCAGCAACTCTCAAGACGATTTGGACATCAGTGATCCCAAGTCTGATGATCAGGATGTAGGTACTGCTGTTGAAGAAGTTCTTTCTAAAGACGCCACAGACTTGGACCTAAATGGAGTAGAGAACTCTAGTGTCAACAATCTCTACTTTGAAGAATCTGCTGAGTCAGGTTCTTCCGAGGGCTTGCAATCGACACTTCAAAAATCAGTTGGTGAGTGAAAAAATTCCATACAGTATTTTTGAAATAAATTTTTGGATAAAATATTTTTGAAAAAAAACTTTTTTTAAAATTTTTTTAATAAAATATTTTTGAAATAACTTTTTGAAAAAATATAAACTAACACTTTTTTTCAGATCATCCTCTTGGTGACGTAGAAGAAGCTGTAGATGCTGTGGGTACCATAGATGGAGGAAGAAAGATTCCAACCCCTCCCCCCTTCATGTCCCTCCCTCCTGATGGTACAGAGGATGGGGAGGGGCACTGGAGGACGGTGGTTATTGGAGGCGTTTGGAAGCGCATTGACATGAAGGTTATAGAGCCTTACAAGAAGGTGAGAATGGGGCCAATATTGTATTACTTAATTTTCTTATTGAAATCAAAACTTTGATTATTATTGATATTTTTGTTATTAATAATTTACAAACAACTCTTGGGAAGTTACGAATTATCGGTCATATGAGAAAAAAACAATATTAAATTTTTTATTATTACACAGTGCTATCTAATAACATTTTTTATAGAATTTTTTTCTTATATATGACCGAAGATGTAGTACTGACCGATAATTCGTTACTTACTCTACCTAATCATTTAAACCATGAAAAGAACATTTGCATTTGCTTTCTATATTTTTCCATGAACAATTCTTACCATTTCTTTTTATTAGTTGACAGCATTTTAACTTTTTCTTTCAGTGCATCAATTCTGGTGGTTTTCTCGACTCTCACTCAGTAGTGGTGGTTAGCGCCTGTCAATTACCTGACAGGAGCAGATCTGATTACAGTTACGTCATGGATAACCTATTCGTGTGAGTGAGCACTTTTTACACTGCCATATTTTGTAAAAAAAATTGTTTATAAAATATTCAAAATGATTGACCATTTTTTATCAACCAGGTACCTGTTATCTCGGTTAGAGCAGCTGGTGGCTGACGACTACATTCTGGTTTACCTGTCAGGAGGCCGCAATATATCGAGTACTGGTCCAAGTTTCCATTGGTTGAAAGCAGCTTATCAAATGATAGATAGGTGCGTTTTAGAAGAAATAGTCATGTTTATTGAAATCTAAAACCGTTTTATTTCTGACTAAGAAATTTGTGAATAGGTGTTTTGATTCAATTTTTTTTGTATAGGAAGCTCAAGAAGAACTTACAGGCGCTCCTAGTTGTTCATCCAACTCTGTGGACCAGAACCATAGTGGCGCTAACTAGGCCCTTCATAAGGTAAAGATCAAATAGTGGCGCTAACTAGGCCCTTCATAAGGTAAAGATAAAATAGTGGCGCTAACTAGGCCCTTCATAAGGTAAAGATCAAATAGTGGCGCTAACTAGGCCCTTCATAAGGTAAAGATCAAATAGTGGCGCTAACTAGGCCCTTCATAAGGTAAAGATCAAATAGTGGCGCTAACTAGGCCCTTCATAAGGTAAAGATAAAATAGTGGCGCTAACTAGGCCCTTCATAAGGTAAAGATCAAATAGTGGCGCTAACTAGGTCCTTCATAAGGTAAAGATAAAATAGTGGCGCTAACTAGGCCCTTCATAAGGTAAAGATAAAATAGTGGCGCTAACTAGGCCCTTCATAAGGTAAAGATAAAATAGTGGCGCTAACTAGGCCCTTCATAAGGTAAATATTATAGTGGCGCTGAATTAAATGTTCTAAATTTACCATTCTCTTTTTCCTATGCTAATAATTCTTATTTTTCAGCTCCAAATTCTATCGCAAACTCTCCTTCGTGTACTCACTCACGGAATTGGCACAGATGATACCACTGGACCAACTAGACATACCAGACAGCGTGAAAGAGTGAGTAACCAGACATAGTTAATGTCCATTCCCTACTAGCAAAAAAACGCTTCGTTTTCACCGCTCAGTTTACGCCTCTTCAATTAATCACGGTTAAATGAATGGAAAAGCAGAGTTGCAGTCTACACTAGTGTTTCTACCGCCTTACATTCATTTAACTGTGATTAATTGAAGATGAGTAAACAGGGCGGTGAAAACGTGGCGTTTAAACTGCTAGTAGCTATAGAAGGTGCCTAAGATATGGCTATATATTTCTTACACTTTAACATAATCTTTTCTCTTCTATTTCAAATAAATAATAATATTTTTCTTAGGGCGGATTTCGAGCTGATGATCAAAGAAAAAAAGAAAAATGGCGGCCGAAGAAGGTGATTGGCTGGCTGGAGTGTGACGTCATAATGCAGAAACTATGACGTAAAAATCTGAAGATCAACAAATTAGGCTGTCTGAATTTGTATATTCTTTGTGGAAAATTGGTAGGGTAAGTTACGAATTATCGGTCAGTTTCACATCTTCGGTCATAAAAGAAAAAAGATTTATAATTATTGTATCCATGATACCTGTAAGTAAAAGGGATACCAATTTTTATGTAAATTGGTTTTACATAAGTTGGTATCCATGATACTTTAAAAAATAATCATAGTTTTTTCTTATATGATCGAAGATGAGTAACCGACCAATAACGCGTAACTTACCCCTTCCCCATTAATTAATATGCTATGTACTATCTTTAGAAAGAATAATCAATATATCAAATTTATTTAAATACGGAACTTTTTTGAATGATAGTACAATTATTTTCCTTTGAAATGCTCACTAATTATCTGTAGCTACCAGTCAAGTAAAATGATATCAAAATTATTTATTTTAACGCTACATTTCAATTACTAACACTAGTTAAATTGTCGCCTCTATAAATATGTAAATATTTGTGAATATAACCCCTGTAACCTTTTTATAAAGATAGTATTACTAACTTTTTCGTACTAATTAAAGATATATCCATTTATTTAATATTGTAAACATTTTATCCTTTAAAACATTTTTAGAAAGAAAAAAGTTCATAGATAGTTAATTTTTTCAATTTATTTTAAAATAAACATAGGGGCTAAATACATTAAATTTACATGTATGGACTGTTTTGAACTTTATACAAATTTAATGTTATTGAAAATTTGATTACTTTATAATGTTGAAGGTAATTACAAAAATGTGATATTATAAAACTTCCAATACTTGAATTCACTAGTTATTAATATTCTGATCATCTTGTAGTTTTAACTCATTAAATTGGATAGATAGGGTACTTTCTGAGTTATTGGACGGCTCCAAATAATCGATTATATAAGACTACATAATTATCATATTTTTTTAAAATTCAATTGGTAAATACATAAATATCTAACGCGTTCCTACATGATCGAAAACATGTAACTGTCCAATAACCGTAAAACTAACCCTCTACACAATATTTCCATGTGAATTGTACTAGCTTCATTTATCATAGTGATAACTAGGGTTGTGACAATATGCGTTAAAAATCATAGATCTTAAGAACATCAAAATGAAATGGTATCGAATACTATATACCGCTAGTTTAGGACGATTAAATAGTCTTTAATTTAATCTTTATAATATTTTCGGGATCTATGATTTTAAAGGCATATTGTCACAACCCTAGTGATTATTCCAGGTGAATTGTACTAGTTTTCATTTCTCAGTTTATTACTCAGAGAAGTCCTTGTTTCTTGAGATCATTGAAAGTCTTTCTGTTGAAAACATTTCCCGTAGAGTCTTCGTACTCCTCCTCCGTCTCTGCCTGCCACCTCTCGTTGTTCTTCTGCTCCTTCAGTTTGTCCCACAGCTTCAGGGCGTCCTCTATGTTGGTGACGTTAGCAAAGTGAGCCGTGTTGGGGATACCGAGACACCGCATACCGTGCGCGTGACGCCATTCAGCAAAATGACGCTGGAACGCTTTAGGACCCTGAAAAAGAAATGTGTGATATTAGTGTATAAACTATTGCTGAACATACTTTTTCTTAGTTCTAGTCTCTAGGGTAACAGACAAGTTGTCATCAATATGGAAATATATGGACATGGTTGTGTTTGTTCGTCATTTGGGTACCGTTTCAGTAACAACTGGAACGGGCACTACCTTCACTGCCGCTTAGAAATGACCTTGACCATCCATATTCCTCGAGTTAGCTATAGATGACCTTGGCTGTTCCCAAAATCTTACCTTAAACTTGTAATATTAACACACTCACCTTATACGTGTAGTTGGCGCATATCTCACAAGTGTAGCTGATGTTCAACCCGTGTAGTTTGTAGAGCCAGTAGGGTATGGGTTTACCGTCCCACCCCAGGGGGAGGTTCTTAGGGTTGTAGGGGACCTCTTCATCACCCTCATCACTGTCACTGTCACCCTCATCACTCTCCTCCTCCTCCTCACCATCTTTACGTGCCTGTTTGCGCTCCACATTCTCCTTAGTGGCCGCCTTCTGGTCACCCAAATGACTCATAAGTTTGTAAACCTAAAAAAAAAAATATATTGTTAGAACATGTTTCAAAATATGGTGTTCAAGCCATAGTTTATAGAATAGGGAAGAAACCACTTGTTTATTTTTCAATAAGTCAACATGTGACGTCACAGAGTATATCTTTGTGTCACATGTAAGAATCGTCACCCCAAACTTGACTGGGTGACGATTCTACAGGTGAAATCTCTTTCTTTTTAACTAAATATTTATTGTACAGCTGTATCACAGATTTAAACTAATTAAATAGTTATTGTAGAGCTGTATCACAGATACAAACTAATTAAATAGTTATTGTAGAGTTGTATCATAGATACAAACTAATTAAATAGTTATTGTAGAGTTGTATCACAGATACAAACTAATTAAATAGTTATTGTAGAGCTGTATCACAAATACAAACTAATTAAATAGTTATTGTAGAGTTGTATCACAAATACAAACTAATTAAATAGTTATTGTAGAGCTGTATCACAAATACAAACTAATTAAATAGTTATTGTAGAGTTGTATCACAGATACAACTAATTATATCATTATTGTAAAGCTGTATCACATACAAAATAAATTTCATAAATAATGAAACTTTCAAAAAGAGACTCATAAAATGGAGAGGATTTTGATTTGAGAAAACATTTTTTATATCAAAAATATATTTTCAAATTATAAATTGCCATATGGGATTAGGATAACATTATCCTAAGTCCCTAATGACAGATAGCATACTAATGCTCTCACCTGCGCCTCTAGAATAGCCAACTCCTTGTTCTTCTCAGCATCCCTTCCCTTCGCCCCTTCCTTGGCATTCTTCTTTGCAAAGAGTGAAGGGTCCAACTCTTCAATGCTCTTGCCTTTCGTCAGGAATAATCTTAAAGAGAGGAAAAGAAAATGTTTGGCAAGAGGTTAATAGAGGGAAAGTAATGATTGGAACACAGGAGATTAGGACATAATCTTCTATGGCCCCACCATAACTTACTCTAATGGATTGTTAAAAAATAAATCCTATTTCTATATTACAATTTGTTCAAGAATAGCTAATAGTTTATAGAATAGCCAACCCTTCTTCTTTGAAGTTCTTAGTATCCTATGATTTCATCAGACTAACCTGTGGGCTCTTTCCTCTAAGGTGCCTCCACATTTTAGCCCCAAGGCCATTAGAGCACTCTTCAGTCTGTCCAAACCCAAAGACATCAACTCTGAAGAAGAGGAGAAAGCGGAGAGATCCAAGTGAGCACCTGTGGAGGCCAAAGCTCCACCAGACTCTTTTGGCCATCCCGGAAATCTGAAAAAAAAACTATTTAACGAGTCTTGCCTAACACGAAAGGAAAATATACACAAGATGAATAATATTCATAAAGAAATATTAAATAACTGGCTAGTATGAAAATATTCATTATATATAACAGGTTTATTATTAATGCTCTCATTTGGTTTTTAAAGGTTAATGAAATTATTCATCATTTTGTATTATACAAGCGTAGATTGATCTGCAACCTAAATGCTAGAATAAACATGTATTGACAGTCTCAAATATGTCCAAACATGTTTCACTCACTTGCCCAAGTCCCACTGTTCAGCAAACTCCAAATTGACAGTTGTTAGTTCATCGTTCAGGTCTAGCAGAGGTTTGACTCTCTCGATGTAACTGTGAAGGTAGTCGAGCAGCACGTACACATACTCCTTGTACTGGGAATTCTTCTTCTCCTTGGGTATGTCGTGCAGACGGTCAAACAAAGTCAGAAATGTGATGTAGTTCACTTTTTCGATACCTGCAAACACAGAGTTTTCCGAAAAAAATTAAACTTTCAAATAACCTGAAATTGTTCTGGGCAAGTTCCGAGTTATCGGCCAGTTCCACATTTTTGATTAGGTACGTAAGAAAAAACTAAATGATCGCTAATTAAAAGAAAACTCATTAGTTTAATTATTTTCTCCTATGATCTAAACTATGAAACTGTCCAAGAACTCAGATCTTCCCCAAATACGGTTTCATTTCGATCAGCTCATGAGAAATATTAAGAAAGATGATAGTGAAGAGTTTCTGATGGTTGAAACAATTGAATATCATTTAAATATGAAGGGCCCAAGTAAAATAGTATGGTTCATAAACTCTCCAGCTATCTCCAGTAGAAGCTAAATTTCTCTCCAAAACGATAAAATTATCATAAATTCTCTCCAAAATTGGATAATTTGATATCTCTCGATTTTTAATTGAAGGGCTCAAAATAGTTGTCTAAAATTCACCAATAAAATTGCGAGAAAGGACATGCTTTATTACCTGATATGTAACTAATATTTACCTTTAATATTGCAGTATTTATTATAAACAGTGTGTAAGTCAAAGTATTTTCCATATCCCTCTTCATCGGAGAAATCAACCATAATAGCATTATCGTCTGTTGTTTCGCGCAGTTTATTCAATTCATCAAACTCTACACTCATAGGCACACTGATCTGAAATAAAAAAAATTATTAATGGAAAGAAGTTAATATACTAGACAATGTGAAAAAAGTATCCAGAAATATGGGAAGTGATGAAAACTGTTCAATGTTTCTATCATCACATTTTATATAATTTTTCTAAATTTTAATTTCAGGGTAAGTTTTTAATTATCGGTCAGTACTAGATCTTTGGTCATATAAGAAAAATCAATATAAATATTATTATTATTACACAGTGCTATCTAATACTTCTGCAAACCCGGGTTTACAGACGTATTAGATAGCACTGTGTAATAATAATAAATTCTATAGCTATTGTTTTTTTCTTATATGACCGAAGATGTAGTACTGACCGATAATTAAGAACTTACCCTATAGCTAACAAATTAAACTACTTGTAAATTTTTGGAACTGAATAAATCCAGACTATTGTATTTATTAATATTATAATATTATTAAATGATAGACAAGTGACAGCTATTGCATATCAAATTAAATAATTAATAAATGGCAATATTTAAACCAATTATGTAGCTACAGTTATGTTACTTATGTATACATCTTCTTAATTTCTTACTTCATTTGGATGTTTCTTGTGGAAATCTTTGATTTGTTTGAGACGAGAGTAGAACTCTGCCATTTCATTTGGGCCGGAGAGAGCCGCAACTTCTTCCTTCCTGAGTCCATCCTTGTCTTCATAGAGCGAGTACAGCTTTCTGGAACAGTCAACATGTCTCTCGTACAGAATGCGCATGCGATGTTCAGAATTTATTTGCTCTCGCACCTGAAAAGTGAAAATACAATTTAATTTACTATTTAGAGAAAATAGAATCAATGGAATAGAAATTTAATTAAAATATGTATTTCTATATCAGAAGTTCAGAATGATCAGAAAAGGTTCCAGAAATCCAGTCTGCAGAATAGAATATGATACATTCTGATTCTATATCCAGAATCTGGAAAAGTCACAAGTGTTCTCCCAGTCTGTATTTCGTGGTAAATTCCACCGACATGTCGGTGGAATTTTTCTCCATTGAAAATAATATTCTGGCTAAGTCGGTGGATTTTGAGCTAATTATTCCTATGTTACCATTAATTTTCGGTGGAAAAATGGGTAAAATGATGGTAGATCAGCCAAATTACTGGAAATTTATGGTGGATTTTTTCAGCTTTTTCAAAAAGTCAGTGGAATTTTGTGCACTCCAGACTGCAGAAACTGGTAAAGTGTTCTCCAATAAATCTTCTATTTTTGCTTCTGTTCTCAATAAAATACATGTATACATAGGAGGAAATTAAGGATTGTTCGCACAGAAAATGTTAAAAATGTCATATGTTTTGCAGACTGGTTTGCACCAAATACAGACTGGGTGTTCTCAATGAAATTCTCTTTTTTCACCAGTCTGCAGAATACAGGAGATATTTACTGCCAGTCTGCAGAACATGGGACATTTTTTACATTTTCTGTGCAAACAATTCTTAATTTCTTCCTATGTTTACATGTATTTTTATTTTACTGAGAACAGAAGCCAAAATAGAGGATTTCTTGGAGAACACTTTACCAATTCCTGCAGTCTGGATATTTAGGATATTCTCCCCCATGTTTAAGAGTATGTCAGTTAAAGTCAATTAATTGGCTTAGATTTGAAATGGTCAAATGACAAATCTCAGATAAAGATATGTGATGTCTAATTGGCTTTAAATTTTGAATTAATTCCTATGTTGAATGTTCCCATTTAATTTTGGCTTGAAATCATCAAAAAATGAGCCAAATTGGCTTGGCTCAGATTTTTGTGAAATTTTGGCTCAAAAATTGGCTTACAATTTTCCAGCCTCTGAAACATGGATTCTCCCCGAAATTTTTTGAATTAATTTCTATATTTACCATGTTTCAAAGTGTGGCAAGAAAGTCGCCAGTTTAGTGAGAAAATGGATCCAGGTCGCCACATTTAAGATACTTTAAAGAAGAAATTTGACTTCCTAGTGAAGATTTTACACTTGAAAATATTCCCATGCTTCATGTCTGATGTATGTGCATCTCTTGAGACTATTTTATGAGTGATTTACTTGTTATTTACATGTTTTTCAACTTATTTCACCCCTCAAAAGTCGCCAATATACTGGCGACTTTGTCCATACTTTGAAACAAGGTATATTTACATTAATTTTGCTTCGAATACTTCTGAATTAATTCCTATATTTACATTAATTTTGTTACGAACAGAATAAGAGCCAGTCTGTATTTCGTGGTAAATTCCACTGACATATCGGTGGAATTTTTCCCCTTCAAACATGATATTCTGGCAAAGTCGGCGGAATTTTAGCTATTTATTTCTATGTTACCATTAAACCAGAGTGGAATAATAACTCATTTCAGATTGACTAGTAACTCTGTTAGGAATTTAGAATGAAGAAAAATTACTCATTTTAACCCAAAAAATGCAGAAATCAGTAAATTATTCTATAAATTTCAACTCCGCAGTGAAAACTAATGTAAAATAAGTCATTTAAGCTTCACAATTGGGCTTGTTGTGATGATAAACATCACTGATGGGAATGCATGAAGTTAGGAGCCAAGCAATAAAGCATGTCCAAACTCGCCATTTTAATGGCGAGTTTGTGACAGTTATTTAGAGCCCTTCAATTGCAAATGGCGAGTTTTATCTATTTTTCTCCTATGCTACAATGTTATTTTGGAGAGAACTAATGATAATTTGATCATTTTGGAGAGAATTTGTTGAAATTTGGAGAGAGCTGGAGAGACAAATGGCGAGTTTATGAGACATACTATTTTACTTGGGTTAGGAGTAACTCTGTTAGAATTTATGTTTTCCAGTCTGGCCATTAATTTTTGGTGGATAAATTGGGAAAATGTTGGTGGATCAGCGAAATTACTGGAAATTTATGGTGGATTTTTTCAGTTTTTTTGAAAAAGTCGGTGGGATTCTGTATACCAAATACAGACTGGAATAAGAGATCTCTACGAACACTTTAACAGTTTCTGGAGAGTGGAGACTGCCTGGTGAACCATGTTTTAATGTGTGGCAGGAAAGTCACCAGTTTAGTGAGAAAATGGACCCAGGTCACCACATTTAAGATACTTTAAAGAAGAAATTTGGCTTCCTAGTAAAGATTTTACACTTGGAAACATCCTTATGCTTCATGCCTGATGTATGTGTATCTCTCGAGACTATTTTAGAAGTGATTTACTGGTCATTTACAGGTTTTCCAACTTATTTAACCCCTCAAAAGTCGCCAATATACTGGCGACTTTGTCCATACTTTAAAACATGGCTGGTAAATTTTCAAAATCAGTTTGAGCACCCAGTTTCACCTTCTTTTCTCAGTGAAATACAGAAAAATTAAAGAATGCCAGTCTGCAGAAACTGGTAAAGTGTTCGTAGAGATCTCTTATTCTGTTCGTAGCAAAATTAATGTAAATATAGGAATTAATTCAGAAGTGTTTGTAGCAAAATTAATGTAAATATAGGAATTAATTCAAAATTGTTCGGAGAGAAAATCCCAAATATCTCCCATATTCTGCAGACTGGAAAGAATGTAATTTTTAGCACAGAAAATGTCCCATATTCTACAAACGGCAGAATATGGAAAATAATTTGATTATTCTTTGAATCTCTATAGGGTAACTGTATCAAATTCCGGCCACTTAAGAGACCCCGATCTCTAAAGATTGGATTCATTTAATTTCACTGGCTATCAATGTGAGCCTTATTTACATAGTGATTAACAAATTGTTAACGAACATTAATGAATCACAGTTTTATGATTTATATATTAAATTAATTATTTATTAATAAATATTTCTTGCTTATCCATTTCTCCCTTAATCCGGCCAGTACAGCCCCTAATTCCGGCCTTACAATGTTTCTAAAAACGGCCATGTAAGTTTAGAGCTAGAAAATTGATTGCTAATTATAACAATATGTACGGTTTGCATAACTGATAACCTGGTAAGTACATGAAAAATAAAAGATTCACAAAATAAATATATGAGATTATTAATTTCCATTGGAAACCAATTAACACAATGGTAATCTATTTTTATTTCAGTATTTAACTTGATAAGCTCAAGCAATTTTCAAATCGGGTTATACCTATATTTTAAGAAATAATTCAAGACAAGTAAAGTTTTCATATAGAAAGAAAATAATTTGATGAATTTAAATTTTATCTAGTTTTTCAACATATGTAAGGATTTATCATAAACATTTGTACCCTTTTGAACTTTCCAAGTAGAGAATCAATTATATCCCTATAAACAACGTACGTATTTCGATTCGAATGCTGGGATATCGAATCGATGGATTGTTCCATCGAATCGACAGACCGTTGTTTGTAGGGGTAGCTATCTATTTAAACTATTTTGGTTTATGAAATAAATGTGATCATTGAAATTATGTTATGGGATATTATTTATTGTTGATCTTTATTAAACAGAAACGAATACCTACTGATTAAACCATTCAAAAAATGTTTAAATAAAAACAGAAAACAATAGACTTTTCAGAGATGATTTTATAAATGAATTTCTCTGATTTCCTTCCCTTTCCAAATCATAAACTATTCGACCTCTCCAAAAGCAAACATTTCCGAATCGATTCGATATCGGGTTGTGTCTAATTCGTTGCGCTGGTAGCGTATGCCGGTAATAGATACGACTTAAATTAGATATCTAACTGAATGTATCTAAATATTTTGACTGTTTAGAAATCTAATTTATTTCTACCGTCTGTATCCAAAAGTCTTCACTCTAGTCCGCATCGTTTAATTTTTAATCAGAAATCGTTTAATGCATATCGAAACAACACCAGTAATAAGATATCTTTTATATTATTGAATTCCATTTTAGAATAGATTCCTTAAATTTCGTATCATTTATGATCAATTCCGATATCTACCTAAAATCTAAATGTATCAAAACAACACCAGTAATTAGATATATATTATATTATTGAATTACATTCAAAATGTATTCATAATGCACCGAAATGTGCGAGATAAAATTCGTAATTTATCGAAAACTGAAATATCAAATCTGAATCAATGATTCAATTTAATATGCATCCAGGATGGCCGAGTCCCAGAAACACCACTTCCCAGTAAACACAGTCCTGTTAATTATATTTCTAAACGGTACCACGTGCTCTACGAGTCTCCTCTTTCGATGTCGAAAAAAGAAACAAAATAGATACCTCTGTATCGTTCAGATGCATTTTTAGATTAGCGATCAATGCAACACTCAAAGAAAGAAAACAAAAGATATAAACGAGAGCCTTTTAGTAATGATATAGACAGATAATTCGATATAAAATACATATCTAAATTAAAGATATATTTCCGGAAGAAAGTTAAAATATCGATCTGTATTTATTACCAACTTCCACTTTATTACTTATAGTGAGTGCAATGTACGTTTGGGGTGTAGTGTGTTACACATTGTTATATCCATATTAAATGTAATAATTGAATTAATTTATTCCCATTTAATATAATGTATGTATATAACCATGTGTAACATTAATCAAATTGATAAGCCCCCAAACGTACATTACACTATAAAACTAAAATCTAATAATAAATATAGTTCGATATTATAATTTATAAAGTTCTTTTGGAGATGCATATTCAATATACTAATATAGATAAATATTTGACATCGTATTTGCCGTCTATTGTCAATACTAAAAAAAACTCTTTCGTTTATATTGCTTTGTTATTTATTTGAGTGTTGCATCGCTACACTCAGAGAAATTCTGATGCACCAAGGTGTTTCGAGTTCTATGGCTTTGTCTAAAGTGAGACACTTTAGTGCACCAAACTCTAGTTTGGATGCACTTAGGCTCGAATGTGCATCAGTTCGATGCACTTTAGTGTCTAAATTTAACTTTGTCCTTTGCCAAAATGATGAGAATAATGTCCTAATCATTTTAACAAAATTATACCTGAGACACTAAATGCATCGAACTGATGCACTTTAGTGCATCAATACTAGAGTTTGATGCACTAATTAAGTGTCTCGTTTTAGAGACAAAGCCATAGAGTGAAGTTGAGGTGAACTCGAAGCACCTGAGTGCATCAATTAGAGTTGTTTAGTTTTCTCAGTGTGACCTAAAGATGTATCTGAACGATACAGAATGACCTATTTTGTTTCTTTTTTTCGTCATTGAAAATGTAGAGCACGTGGTACCGTTTAGAAATATAATTGACAGGACTGTGTTTGCTGGGAAGTGGTGTGTCTGGGACTCGGCCATCCTGGATGGATATTACATTGATTCAGGTTTGATATTATTAGCGACTCTGAGACACTCGAATATTTTACAGTGAATATGCAATAAAATTGATATCAGATTTTGATAAATTATTGATTTTATGTCACAGGATTCGGAGCATTATGAATACATTTTGAACGTAATTTAGTAATATAATACATTTAGGTAGATATCGGAATTGACCATAAATCATATTTTAGGTACAATTCTAAAACGGAATTCAATAATATAAGTTATAACAGATATCTATTTATACTGGTGTTGTTTCGATACGCATTAAACGATTTCTGAATAGAGAAAATAAACGATGCTAACTACATAGAGTGAAGATTTTTGGAAACTGACAGTAGAAATTTATTAGATTTCTAAACAGTCAAATAATTTATATACATTCAGTCAGATATCGTATTTAAGTGTATTTCATTTCTATTACCGACATGCGCTACCAGCCCAACGAATTAGACACAACCCGATTTCGAATCGACTAGGACATGTTGGCTGGGCCGGCTTGTCCGATATTATGTCCCCCCCCCCCCCCATTAACCGGCATGTTCATAATTCGGTCCCCCATAAATCAGCCTGTTCATAATCTGGCCCCCCATAAACCAGCCTATCCTAATATCCGGCCTCCCATTTACCGTCCACTACATAAATTTGTTAGGTGAAGATATTTTGATATGCCGGATTTTGGTTTTATTAAAGATCATATGATGATTGATTGGAATAAGTTCACAATATTATTATTTTACCTACTGTAACTCTATGAAATGACATATCATCCCAGTCTGCAGAATATGTGAGATATTTGGGATATTCTCTCCGAACAATTTTGAATTAATCCCTATATTTACATTGATTTTGCTACGAACAGAATAAGAGATCTCTATGAATACTTTACCAGTTTCTGCAGACTGGATATCATCTAGTCGTAAATATTCCATAATCCGGCCTAGTGGCCGGAAATGAGTTATGAGTTCCATAATCCAACCATTGATGTATATATGGAATATAATGATTCAATCAACTATAAAATATGTGAAATATCATTTAACGCATTGGAACATTTCATTTATACGTTCTCAATATTTCTTTTATGTTTTTGATAAAAAAAACAATTAAAATAACGAAGTATCCTTCAACCTTGACTCTTACGTTTTGTCATAGTAAATTGAGACGAATTTCTCATTATCCCCAATATGCTTTTTAAATTATAAATAAATAATTTTGATTAACCAATAAAGCCTAATGAACATCCAATCGAGTTGGATGAAATTGGATCCCTCTCAAATTCTCCTATAAGATTCTTACAACTTTATTCTGTTCCTTATTTCAATTGTTTACGTAATTACCAGGCCGGAATACGGCAATGGCCGGGATTTGATACCTTCGCCCTACCTACTCTTCTGAGTTATAAAAATATTGTAGCCTATAACTTGCATTATTTTTGCCATGAACATTTTTGAAATAATCTCAAGGTATAATTATATACCTATCATGAACTTTTTTTCAAATATAAATTAGCATTAACATACCGAATTCTTTTTGTGAAGTGATTCTTTCACTAAAGTGTCGACCAATCTCTCTTTCTCTTCATGATATCTCCTCTGTTGCTCCAAAATAGTGTCCATGTTTGGATAGAAACTAACTAGCTAGACATAAGCAATAATGTGTTTATAAAAATGCTCGCTACCACCAAATTAATTAAATTCTTTTAGTGAAAACGAAGCACGCGTCTATGAAATTGTTTACGTTTTCGGCTGAAATATCTGAAGACTCAAAAAAAAGTTGGGACAAAATGTGAATATGAAGTGAAATGGAGAGGGAGAGAGTATTTTTTAAATTAAATTAAATTTGATTTCTAAATTCCGAGTGGTCTCATAGATACAAATTGAATTTAAATTACAATTATTAAATAAATACGTTTTTGTTTGATCAAGAATGCGGAACAGTCCGAGAACTCAGAACCTACCCTGTAGCTAGGTATACCTTTCACATAATTTTTATTCAATCTATTTTGCCCTTATTTCTATTGGGTAGGTACGTTGATGACATAATTATGGATCAGAATAAAAAAATAAGTTGAAGCATTAAATACAAACCACTTTTTGCGAATTTCTCGTACTCTTTACTAAAACACGGAACTTTTTTCTGAATTGTTAGCTACCTACCTATTTTTTATTTGTATATTTTTTTTATCCCCAATGTTGGCACATCACGGTTAAAATTTAAATACCTATGCGTTTCAATATTTCATTGTACATATTATGACAAATTTCTATAACATGATGTAGCTAGTTTACCACTGTTATGTTTTTATCATATAATGAGAACTGTCATTGCAATTCAATTAAGGTTAAATAGCGGTTAAATTTAAGGTTAAATTCCTAGCTTTTGTGCTGAATATTATCTTCATATATAATTCTAATTTTGTAATTTACCCAAACAGATAATGTTTCTCCTGAGTAAAGTTATTCCATTGCAAACTTCATTCAGACTTTTTTCTACCAGTATGTCTCACCAAGCCCCTACAGTTGCTCTGGTAAGTAGTAACTATACAATGTAGTAATTTAGTAGCTAATATTATTATTAGATCGATCATTGAATATCATTCTAACATTGTGTAATGTGCATTAGCACATTACATGATTACACTCTGCTGTCGTGTCAGCACTCAGCAGAACCTGCTTTTGGGGCAGGTGCACCATGCATTTGAGTCCTGACAGTGACAGGCTGACATTTTCCCTCCCTTAAATTCATCCAGGTAATAAAGCATGTCCAAACTTCAAACTTGCCATTTTAATGGCAAGTTTGTGACAGTTATTTTAAGCACTTCAATTGCAAATGGAAAGAAATATCTATTTTTGTCCTATGCTATATTATTTTCATTTTGGAGAGAATTTATGATAATCTGGCCATCATTTTCCCAATTTAGCCTATCCACCAAAAATTATTGGTAGCTAACTCAGGAATAAATAGCTAAAAATCCACCGACTTTTCCCAGAATATTATTTTCAAAGACGAATATTACCATGAAATACAGTCTGGATTTCAATGAACTGCAATTCTAGAATGGGTTATATTTTTTCAATGTTCTGGTGACCTTGAATATTAACTATTAGATTTATAATTCATGTTCATTAGCTTGATAATAGTTAGATATTATTAAAGTATTAAAAACACTTCTTCCATCCTTTTGGAGTGTGGGCCAGGGCCAGCTGCCAACATTTTTTTTATGATGGTCAGATATTTTTACCTAAGTTATTTGAAGTTTAAACTTTAACATTAATCAAAATCTTTTGATGATGACCAAGCTAACATTGCAATTTAAATTTTTCTATTAGGTTCTCTCAGGAAATGGTGTGTATGATGGTTCAGAAGTACACGAGACAGCAGCGGCCATGGCCAGCATTAGCCGAGGTGGGGCAGACATTCAGTGCTATGCGCCAGATATTAAACAGATGCATGTAGTGGACCACACTAAGGTAGGTAAATTTTTTATATTTAAATATATAGCTACCTCTTGTGTACAGACCAAGAAAAATGTATCCTTCTTTCTTTTTTTATCACTGTTTGGTAAATCTGATCTCACATTTCCTTAATGAAACTACTTAATGTATTGCTTGTAGATACTTTAAAATTGGTATAGTTACACGATGACAAAATTGTAAGATTCAAATTAAAATATTGTGATTTTGTGAAATTAACCTCTTACAGAGACCCTTTCTTTCAGAGTACCTTATTTATTTTAGAACTAGCCACAGCTAAGTAAGAGTTTTAATGTTTCTTTCTCATTCCAGGGAGCTCCATCTGAGGATGAATCTCGCAATGTGATGGTAGAGTCTGCGAGGATTTCTCGTGGTAACATCAAACCTCTCTCCGATCTCACCAGCTCCAGCGCAGATGCAGTTGTTTTTCCTGGAGGATTTGGAGCTGCCAAGAACTTGTCTGATTTTGCCGTTAAGGGAGCCGATATGAAAGTGACGAAAGATGTGGAGAGAATCATCAAGGACTTCCATGGAGCGGGAAAACCAATTGCACTCTGTTGTATAGCCCCTATGCTGGCTGCTAAAGTTCTAGGAGATAAAGGAGTCACCCTAACATTGGGCAAGAGTGATGACGGTTCTGGAAAATGGCCTTATGCAGGTAATGTAGTTTTTGTATCCACTAGTTTGTTGTACTGCACACTTCATGATTATTTAATGACCTGGTGGGGGGCGGCACACCCCCCGATATACATATTTGATTTTAATACATACACTTGGTTTTATACAGGTTCCATTGAAGCAGCCAAGTCTATGGGTGCTAATGTAGTAGAGAAAACTGTTGATGAAGTGGTAGTCGATGAAAAGAATAAAGTTATCACCTCTCCAGCTTTTATGTATGAAGGTAAATTCCACGAAATTCAAGATGGAGTGAGTAAAATGATCTCCACCCTTTTAACAATGATGAAGTGAATGTACGAAAGATATTCTATTTTGTTAAGTTTAAAACAAGTTGGTTATTTGTCACAATTTTTATCCAACTAGTTGTAAGATGATTCATTGTAACCTAGGGTTGAAAGGAATAGCAAATTGTTAATGAAAATTTATTAAAACCGACAGCCCGTTAGCTTGCATTAGTTGATAAACAAGATTATAAATAACTATAAAATAAATTCGTGCTTTTCAATACATCCTAAATAGTTAAACACAAGATTGTCAAAAAGATATCTAAAGAATAACACTAGATTTTAAAGCTAAAGTAGTAAAGTATCACAGAGTTATTGAGATGAAATTTTAGTAGATCATGGGAAATTGGTTAGAACTTACAGAATAAATATATAACTACAGTGCGAAGTGATTCAAACGATAAGGAAACCAGAAATAGCTACACCAAATTATTAGTTATTTTACTTATTTATCAATCAAACTGAATAGGATACTTGATTAAGCTTCCTTTTACTATACGAAATATTTTAAATGGATTGACCCTCTGAACTGTAAATTTTAACAAGGCATATTATCTCTGAGGCACTTTTATAACAATATTAATAACAGTGTTGATAATAAAGTGCTGGTTAATGCATATAACTTACTCTTTTTTAACATGAGATTAAATTGTGTCTGCATGTTCAAATTATAGTCAACAAATTCTAGCACAGATGGAATTACCATTTATATATATTAAAAGAAACCTAGCTAAATTAGAAAAAAAAGAGTAACTATACCTAGCTGTAAAAAATTAAAATATCCACCAATCTATGACAAAGATGTTTAGTATGCTAACTGCATTTATGAGAATTAAACAAAGTCTGCTATTAGATACCAGATTTTCCCCAATGAAATCATGTGAAACAATAAGTTGAAAGGCAGATAATAGACTAATGCCATTGCACACTAAAGAAAGATGTTGGTTAGCAAATTTAACTTATCCGTGTCTCGACTCGGACTTCACTTCTAAAGTGTCAATTTCGACTCCACTCCTCTATCTTCAAATTTTGCCGTCTCTTCTTATGCATCAATCTCGTGTCCCTTTCCATGCCACTGCTCCACCAGTTCCACTTCAGCACCCAAATCCCTCAGGGCACTCTTAGCCAGGTCTTTCACAGCAGCACCGTGTGTACTGACTGCAGTCTTCACCAGGTCCTCTGCCTGCATCTCCTTCAGAGTAGCCGCTATTGCAGGGCTGCGTGAACACAAGTTACGGATGGCAAGACAAGCCAGTTTCTGCAGGGGAGAAGTGAATGTATCAATAAATCACAAACAGATTAAGATTGTACTTAGTTCGATAGGGGATCCAAAGAATTGAATGAATGAATAACCGATCAAACAGATAATTTATCAAATGGATAACTGATAGTTTTTCGAATGGAGAATTGATTGAACAAGAAAACTATTAGATATAGCTACTTAGTATACAAAGGACAGATGCGTATTTTATTGTCTAGTGGTGCATTATAACTAGTTCGATAGTCGTTTAGTGGTGCATCATAGTGCAATAGTAGTTGGAACATAGCATCTACACTTTCTCAAAGCGTAAGAATCATGTTCAGGTACCTGTAGCTGCTTTTCCTTGGTGTGTAGCTTCATTGCCTGCAGTAGGCACCTCACTGCGCCACTGTCCATGAGTTGCTGAGCGTGTTGAGGGTGACGCAGAGATAACATGGAAACTGCACTGCAAGACGATGTGGACACACCAAGGTGCATCTGAAACACAGTTCCACATCAGTATTTTATTTGCTTTCTTTAACTTTCAGAGTAAGTATAAATCCTGTATAGTGAATTTAGTCCTGAGTAAGGAAGTATTCTCTATAATGAACAATTTTCTTTAGGTCTGACCAACAGTTTTAGAAAACTAAGGCCATTTTATTCAGACTTAAGAGAATTTCTTCACTATAGAGGCTACTTCTTTACTCATGAGTCTATAACACTACACAGAATTTCATTATAGAGGTGTTGTAGCTACTGCGAGAGTGTAGGTACCTGATGTTTATCCATAGCCTGGGCAATGAGGTACGGGGTCTTGTTCTTCATCACCGCCACCTTAACCTTATCATCACCAGCCAGGGTGCTGAGGAGGGTGATGCTCTGCTTGCACAACACGGGGGTGTCGATGAAGCTCACCAGGATGCTGTTGATGACTTCCAGTGCGTCTGCCTCGTAAGCCTGCTGACAGTACTCTGCACGAACGCACACGCTAGCTATGGCGCTCAAACACTCTCCGGCAACAATGCCACTGGACGATAAGATGGCATCTGTGAGGAAACGTCAAAATTATAATTTAAAGTATAAAATAAAATGTAGAAGTGGTAAATTTGGAATAATTGAGGTGGTGTTCATTTAGAGGCATAGAAAATATCAACTTTTGATTCGAATAAAGCTAACTACTTGGTAGGATAAGTTATGAATTATCAGTCGTTTCACTGTTCAGTTCACAAGATGTTCACATCTTCAGTCATAAAAGAAAAAATGATACAGTAAAACTCCTGAACTATGAAGTTATTTTTATGAAGCACCCGAGTAATGAAGGACCTGAATTATGAAATGCACCTGAGTTATGAAGTAGTTTTCTTTGTTTAAATCATAGAGAACTATAGTTCTTGAAGTATAACTATACCTTTTCCAAATCAAGTTGGCAGAACTTAGAAGTGAATAATGAATTGGCACAAGTGAAAGTCATATTGCAGAAGTAGAAATGAAAAATGCAAGTATGACAAGCCATTACAAAATTAAGTGTTTTTTTAATGAAAATTACAACTTCAATACAATAGTGGGTTATTGCAATCTTCTCCACTAGAATAAGTTAGAGTATTATAAGATGATACTCTATTATAGAATGATACTCGATTATAGGATAATACTCTATTATAGAATAATACTCTATTATAGAATAATACTCTATTATAGAATAATACTCTATTATAGAATAATACTCTATTATAGAATAATACTCTATTATAGAATAATACTCTATTATAGAATAATACTCTATTATAGAATAATACTCTATTATAGAATAATACTCTATTATAGAATAATACCCAATTATAGGGTAATAGCCAATTATAGGATGATACCCAATAATTATTATAGGATGATACTCAAATATAGGATACCACCTATAATTGTGTATTATCCTATAATGGAGTATTATATATGAAAATGTAAATCAGGAAGGCAAAGATTTACTTTATCAGATTAGGTTATCAATAAATCGGATATATTGAGTACCTATAAACTGTGTTTTCTTTATTGTTTGAGGTTTAAATGATGTGTATTTTTTGTTAATGATTTAAATTTAGGCATAAATGACTACTACCATGATATATATTAATTTTTGTACAATGATGAGTTGCTATATTTATTTCCCACAACATTAACCTAATATTTATTTCATTACCTCAATTTTCTATAAAATATTAATGCACATCCATATAAGAATTATCCCATAGTTATCCCTCAATGACAAAAATTCTCTATGATTTTAATCACAGAAAACTCTGACTGCACACGAGTTATGAAGTAACCATTACTTCATAACTCACTGTATAATAATAAAAAAAATTGATTGGTATTCATGATACCTGCAGAGAGCTATCATGGATACCAATTAAAATTAAATAATTAATATTAGATTGTTTTTTCTTATATGACCGAAGATGAGAAACTGACCGATAATTTAGAACTTACCCTATACTTCTTGTTATACCATTTGATCAATCCTTATTTCCTCTTTTTTTCTAAATCATTAGCTACCTCAAATTTTTCACCTCTGAAATAAAAGATTGAGAGAAGTTATTCCTCACCTCTGATTATAGTGAGGGCCACAGAGATGAGTTTCTCCTCTTCCACAAGGTACCTGCAGTTCTCGTGCGCCTTACCAAACTCAGTCCTGATGTCGTCATCTAGAGTGAAGCTTCTGAGAGCTCTCAGTGTGTTGATGATACGTATCTTGTGGGGGACTGAAGATACGCCAGAGAGAGATTCTACGAGGGAATGGGGAATCTTGGCTTCGAAGATGCGTTCTCTATTAGCCTCGTGCTTTAGATTGCAGCTGTGGCACCATTTCGCCTGGAAAATATTCTTCATTGTGAAACTGTTACATACATCATTAAAAATCTTTTATACAGGGTGACCCACAAAAAAGTGTACCCAACTTAGAATTAGCTAGTGTAAATATTGTATTTATAAAATGTTTAAAAATGAGTTGAAGTAAATTTGAAAAAGAGATTTTTTCGTGTATCCGTTCTACCATCGTCATTGCTTAAGATTGTCTTGGGTACACACTTTTGTGGGTCACCCTGTATAAAAACTTCTGAGACAATGAAAATAATCTATACTAATAATTTCCTTAGTGTGTTTATTTATTTATTTGGTGTCCGCTTTTACACTACGGGTATTAAACATGAAGAATGTAACTATGATACGCACGGGAATATATTGACTCATTTAAATTACCCTGTTTTTATTCAATTAAATGTACTTTAACAATAAAATAAATTAGACTATGCAGAAAATTTAATTTTAATTGAATTCATTGGAAGCGACCTAAAAACGGGTAATAAATTGGTATTGATGATGATCCGTTATTAGTAATGGGAAAGTACACTAGTCGTAAATAAAATGTATATCGCAACAGATGATTCTAAGAAAGTTTAAAAGCTTACATAAAATGAAGAACAGTAGGTAAACAAGATTTTATTTTATTTTAGTAGGGGTTTAACGTCTGCTTCGGAACCAAAGGCCATATCGCTGACGTCAAAAGGAAATTAAATACAAGGGACTGGAAGAAGCAGTCAGAGAGGAAAGTGGCTCCATGAACAAAGTCACTTACCACCGTCGGTGACAATGCTCATGAATTACCAAGGAATGTGACGAAATGGGACACAAGCACCGGTGGCTGCATTCACGGATGGAAGAGGAAAATGAAGAGGTGATAGTAAATGAAGCCTACGAGCCTACCTAACACAAAATCTAAGACCTCGTAGTTCAATAGGTAAACAAGAATTATATTAAAATCTTACCTATGAGTTATACACTCAACACAAAGTTATGATATGAATCTCTAAATCGATTTTATTTTCAAACTAGTGTACTTTCCTGTTAAAAATAACGGGTTATCATCAATTCATTACCCGTTTTTAGGTCACTTTTAATGAATTCAATTGAAATTAAATTTTCTGCATAATTTAATTTATTTCATAGATAAAATATAATTAAAAACCGAATAGAAACAGGGGAATTTAAATATCAAGTCAATATATTCCCGTGTGTATCATAGTTACATTCTTCATGTTTAATACCCGTCGTGTAAAAGCGGACCCCAAATAAATAAATAAACAAACACACTAGAGAAATTATTAGTATAGATAGAAGATTTTACTGATTTAAGATTAACATGTAGAATATGTAATGGCACACCACTAGGTAGATTACTGATAGACAAGGTGGTGCAAATGTATACCACTGACAATATTATAAACCTGAATTAAACTGTGATCATGTGTAACCCTATACCTATATACCACTGTTTTTATCATAGAAATGATTAATAGGAACAAATAGAGATACTCAGCTCCTCTCGCCATCGTGGGATAAATGAGAGAAGTACACTTGTAATTTTGGTACCTAATGGCTAGACTGGTAAACATTTTAGGTTAATTTAATTACTAGTTAGCTATGTGGATATTACATCACTAAATCATGATATATTAAGTTATGATATGAAGATCTATACGGATTTAACTTTCTAAAGTTCAATTAATTTAAGATTATGAAAATTGAATTACTAGCTAGCCCGAACTTTACAATGTATATTGCTATTTCCATCTATTCCTCACCAAAGCAAGCATCACATCAGACTGATAGTCACGCTTGTACTTATCCATGAGTTGCATCATCAGTACCACCCCCTCTGGAGTCAGGATATCAGGGTTACCATCCGTGAGAGATTGCATAGCCAGCACAGCTGATGATAGGACTTCGGCATCATCCTACAGAGGGAGAGAGAAACTTATAGTGTACACCAAATTTTATTCAAAGAGAAAATTATTTGTAAAGTTAGGGCAAGTTATGAATTATCAGTCGGTTTCACATCTTCGGTCATATAAGAAAAATTGATATAATTATTATTAATAATTTAATTGGTATCCATGATACGTGCGTTGTGCAAGTATCATGGATACCATTAAAGCCTACCTCCTTTGTATATTTTTACAAGAGCAGAATAAGCATGGCTGGATGGAAGAATTAGTAAAGTTCCAGTGGTATCTCTGGAACTTTTAAAAGGACTTGATAATTGCCTATTTTATTTATCCTTATATTCTCTGTGTACTTTTATTATCAATTAAGTTATCACTTAAACTTTAGGTAACTCACAGTGACTTCATTCATGACTCTCATCAGTTCCTCGTAGGCACCATCTTTAGCGGCCAGAGTCCTGTGAGGCAGAGACCTCTGACACTCTGTTTCCATGCTGTTGAGAACAGACTTCAGGTTCGATGGTTTAGATTTCAATTCTTCCAGAGACACTAAGACAGGGTGGATTATTCTTTTATTTTCCTCGTCAGAGCTGAGACTGAGATCTTTGATTATATTAGTAAGGAGGACACCCTGTGAATGAAATGCATCTTAATTTCTCTCATCAATTTAATTAAAATAATAGAACAATTAGTACAATCAAATTAGTATCTATATTTATGAAGGTTGGAACCACAAAAAAGTGTATCCAACTTTGAATTAATAAATAAACTTTATTGGAGCAGGTAAAGATGATGGACCAGGGTCCATTAACTTTACTAGGTTAAATTCTGGTCCGTTATGTTTACTAGCTTCATTTCTGGTCCGTTAAATTTACTAGGTTAAATTATTAAATATTTGACCAATAATTGGAATAAGAATATAATTTTGGAATCAGAGATACCACATTAAAGGATTTGAGCAGAATATTTTTCCCATTTTTTTACTAGCTACTCGTTCTTCACAACTTCAAAAGGGATCACATTTTTATCAATTATTTCAATAAATAAAATATGCAAAACTAATGTATAATCATTAAAATTATCATTTATAAGGTTGTATATTTATAAAATACTAAAGCAAATATTTTTTTAAACTGAAAAACGTTTTCTGGTCCGTTAACTTTACTTGCTCTTTACTATTTACTTATTTATAAATAAGTAAATAGTAAATATGGAGCAATGAGGGTTTGTATAATGGATACAAGTAAAATTATCTAATTTTGAATTTAACCTGAACTTTAATTAATATTTATCTATACTAATAATTTCCTTAGTGTGTTTATTTATTTATTTGGTGTCCGCTTTTACACGACGGGTATTAAACATGAAGAATGTAACTATGATACGCACGGGAATATATTGACTTGATATTTAAATATCCTGTTTCTATTCAGTTTTTAGTTTTATTTAATTTATAAAATAAATTAGACTATGCAGAAAATTTAATTTTAATTGAATTCATTAAAAGTAACGTAATAATGGGAAATAAATTGGTATTGACGATGACCCATTATTTTAACGGGAAAGTACACTAGTTTAAAATAAAGTTGGGTACACTTTTTTGTGGGTCACTCTCACACTGTATAACAAAATAATACCTACATTCTGAAAACCCTTTATGACACATGTTGAAAAAGTTCTTGAGATATAAAATTTAATATAATATATATTAACTATTTATCACTTACTAGACACATTAGAAGTAATTTATAATATTTTTTGAAGAACAATTCAGGTCGTAAAGGGTTAAAGATAAAATAATTGCATAAACAAAACTTTCAATTATAGTTGATAAAAAATGGAGATCAAACCTGTGCTCCAAATTCCTGGACAGCGTCAGCCACTGCCTCATCCAAAGTCTTGTCAAAATCCACAACATTCTCCAGAACTACCATGTCAAAGGTCTCCTGACTAATTACTTTGGGGGTACACATGTCTGCTAAGTTTCTGAAATGAGAGTTTTGAGTTAGCTATATCCAGGTGGCAGCCACTCTGAAGAATATGGGACATTTTCAACATTTTCTTTGCGAACAATCCTAAATTTCTTCCTATATTTAAATGTATTTTACTAAGAACAGAAGCCAAAATAGAATATTTCTTGGAGAACACTTTACCAGTTGGCAGTTCCTGCAGTCTGGGGTGGCAGGTATGTAATAATGCATAAAATTCCTTGCCATTTTACTGGTTAAATAAAGCATGTCCAAATGGAGAGTTTATGAGCCATACTATTTTACTTGGGAGAACAGAAGCTAAAATAGAGGATTTCTTCAATTTTCTTGGAGAACAGTTTACCAGATCTTACAATAATAATAATAATAATAATAATCTTTATTGAAAAAATAGGTTTACATCTTGTACAGAGGAACAAATAATAATTTACACAATACAAAAAAAAAACATATTAATCAAGCCTATACGAAGGAAATCCTTTTCAGGCAGATATTAAGTGAAATACAAAATTTGTGAAATGCTAAACAAATTTGGTTGAAAAAAATTGAATAAAAACAAGGAAAATTACAAAATTACATCAAGCAGACAAGTAAGAGTTTACCAAATATTCCCTATACTTAGATTTAAATGCATTAAGAGTAGAAGAGTTTCGGATGGATAGTGGTATGGTATTCCAAACTTTAGGACCATTATGGGAAAGACTCTTATTACACTGAGAAAGTCGTTGGAAAGAGGGAATTGCATTATTACAATATCTAGTACCGTAAGTATGTGATGGATAAGTTACAGAGTTTGATAATTGCAATTTAAACATGTAAACACCTAAAAAGTATCGATATATATCTTTGATACATAAAATTTTAGTTCTATAGAAAATAGGTGCGGTATGAGCTAAATAATCTGAATGGGAAATAATTCTAACAATCCTCCTGTGGACCAAATTTAAGGGCTCCAAATGAACATTTGAAGTGTCTCCCCACAGAAGTATTCCATATATTAAATGTGGATACACTAAAGAATAGTACAGATCTAGCAAGATACTCTGCGGGGTATTACCACCAATGAAGTACAACATTCCAGAGGTTTTTGCTAACTTAGAAGTTAATGATTCAATATGAGAAGAAAAATTAAGCTTCCGATCAACATGTACACCCAGAAACTTCACATGTTCAACATAGGAAAGTGATGTACTATTTATATTAATCAAAGAGCCTGTTATATTTCTGGTGCGATTTGTGAATAACACCGCAGATGTCTTATCGGCATTAAGCATTAATCGGTTATTCAATGTCCATTCATGAGCCAAAGATAGGTTAGAGTTCGTCCCATTCACCATGTGATCATAGTCTTGATTACTAACTGTCAGAGTTGCATCATCGGCAAAAAGTGTGAACTCAGCAGTATTGCTTACATTAGGCAGGTCATTGATGTAAATAAGGAAAAGAATTGGTCCGAGGATACTACCCTGAGGAACACCACTCTTCACAACTTTAAATTCAGAAAAAACACCACGAACTCTCACCCTCTGAGATCTACCACTAAGATAGCTCCTGAACCAAGCAAGCGTCAGTCCACGTATTCCATACTTGTATAATTTACACAAAAGTATTTCATGAGACACAGTATCGAAAGCTTTAGAAAAGTCCAGAGATATGCCAACAGTATGCTTTTTCTGATTAAGCTGCTCATAGATGTGATCAATTGCATTAATTAAGGCATCTGTTGTACTCCTGCTCTTACGAAAGCCAAACTGAGAGCCATTTAATATATTATTCTCAGAAAGATAAGTCACTAATCTACCATAAATACACTTTTCAAAAACTTTACTGAGGAGAGGCAAAACTGATATAGGACGATAATTTTTAATCTCATTTTCCGATCCAGACTTAAACAAAGGAGTGACACTTGCTCGTTTCAGAACATCAGGAAAAATACCATGTTCAATTGAATCATTAACTATACAAGAGAGAGGTATCGATAAATATTGAATTACAGTTTTGAAAATTTTAGTTGATATGCTGTATAAACCATACGTTGTATTCCTAAGGGCATGTACAATATTGATTACTTCATTTGGTGTAACAGGAGAGATAAAAAAAGAATTAGGCAAATTAACATTAATATTATCAATAGGGTTATTTATAGGAGGTGGTAAATTACTGTTTATTGTGTTAGCTATATTAACGAAATAGGAGTTAAGGTGATTAGCAATTCGATTAGGATCAAGTACTTCAGTATTATCAATATTGATAGAAGATACAGTTTTTATATTCTTCTTACGGTGCATCATATCATTCAGTAGTTTCCAGGTACTCCTTATATCACCCTTGCATTTACTAAACGAATTAACATAATACATCTTCTTAGCATGTCTAATGCTATTGGTAAGAGTATTTCTATAATGTTTATAGTAAGTTTCAGTAATTAAATTACGTCTAAACAGTTTATAATATACTGACTTCTTTTTAATAGAGCAGAGAAGTGCATCAGATAACCAAGGTTTGTTCAACCGTTTACTGGACAAATATTTAACTTTAATTGGAAAAGATCTACAATAAACTTCATCTACAGATTCAATAAAAAGTTTAGTATTCACATTCACATCTCTACTTGACAGATCAAAAGTCAGTTCCCGACATTCCACTATAAATCTACCAAAATTTACCGCAGACTTATCTCGAAATCTGACTTCCACTAGGTCACTATTTGATAGCAAGATATCTTTAAGGACAAAAAACGTAGGAAGATGGTCAGTAGTATCAAAAATTACAATTCCAGATTCAACGGCATTACATTTATTATACCAAATATGGTCTAGAATTGAAGGAGATCTAGACCAATCACAGTTGTAATTTATCTGTGTGTTTACTGTTTATTGTTTTAGTAATAATGCAAACCACATTTTACAGAGGTATATTATAAACTGCGTCCATCGCTTTATTGCAGATCACTATTTTGTGAATAATTTTAATAATATTGACCGTACAATAGTGAAACTTTGGTCACTGGAAGATTGCTTCTATGTTAGTATTTTGCTGAAATATTTCTTGAATCCATAAAAAAATTGGAAAGTTATGAACGTTTATGTATTTTGAAGGCATTGTAACTGTCCATCGCTTTATTGCAGCTCTGTGAAAAGGCCAAAAATGGCCGATTAACTTCTACCGAGAGGGTAAAAATTGTAACAGGTCCTGCAGAAGGGTTGACTCTTCTATATTTAGCTAATGAATTTGGCAGCGATAAGAGAAACCTAGTTTCTATTGTGGAAGATCTCGACACCTACCCAAGGAGAGATGAGGGTATGAGGAGAAGCTTTTTCCCCTCGAAATATGCGAAAACTACCTTGGCAGGTTATAAGGCAGCCAAATAACACTAGTGCCTCCATTTTCGACAAGGCTGTCATTGGTTATTCGTCCAAACAGTGTCTTAAATGAGACGATAAGGAACGTGGAGCCCATTTCCAGACCTCCTATGGACAAGACCCAAAAGGAAAAAGGCATTAGATGTACACAGAATTACATGAAAATAAACTTCCTATTTGTTCTTTTAACAGATGAGGAAAGAGCCACCCTTGGTTGTCTGAATGGATGGGTTAAAGTTTGGATCCTACTGGAGCTGTTTATCCACACTGGTTTCGTCGTCAACAAGGAGGCTGTGGCTTTATGTTTTAAGTGGGCATCATTGGTGAAACGTAAATTGGTCCTTTCCGAGTACCTACCACTTACCAGAGGGTGTAAACCTAACAATCCAATCCTACATTGCCTCTTTTGTTGAGTACTTGTTCCCTTGGCCTAATAGTTTGCAATTATCTCGTTGGCAAAAGATGATTTTCTTGCATTACTTCGCACAATCTCATGCTTGAAGGGTTACAACTTCTTTCCTCATATCTCTGGGCATCAAGTGAGACACTCTCATGACTTGATTGCCTTGTTCTCTGGTCTTAAGCCCCATTGAGCATTTCTGACCCTTTCATTTGAGACATGACATCAGGACTGTTTTGACGTAAACCCATTGACAGCCCTGTCAAAAATGGAGGCACTAGTTTCATTTAGCTGCCTTATGACCTGCCTGCGTATTTTTCTCATATTTCGAGGGGAAATTCTTTTTCTTGTACTCTCATCTCTCCTTGGGGTTGTGTCGGGATTTTGTGGTAAATTCCACCGACATGTCGGTGGAATTTTTTCCCTTCGAAAATAATATTCAGGCAAAGTCGGTGGATTTTTAGCTATTTATTCCTATGTTACCATTAATTTTCAGTGGAAAAATGGGTAAAATGTTGGTGGATCAGCCAAATTAGTGGAAATTTGTGGTGGATATTTTCAGCTTTTTCAAAAAGTCAGTGGAATTTTGAGCACCAAATACAGACTGGATTACGATTAATTATTTAATATATTGAGGAGAAACTGGAAAAATGTTGGAGGACTAGACAAATTGATGAAAAATGTTGGCAGATATTTCTCAGATTTTTGAAAAAGTTAGAGCCCAGAGGAGTTTCAGTTACCAAATAATTTCTAAAATATATAATCCAGCTTAAGATTCCTACCTCGAATACGAAGATGCACTATAAGCCTATTTACTTCTTGTTAGAACTTAGAACTAACTAAAAAGAACCTACAGTTACCTACTTAACCAGCTAACCTATCAGATTAATTCATGGATTAATTTACGCTGTTGAGCCAAAACAACAGTCCAATGGAGTCTGGACTCGGAAGTCGGAGTGACTCCAGTGAGAGAGAAATTTAGAAAACAATGCCTAACATATGAAACATAAAAGTACATTTTTAATTTTCTGTAGGCTGCCATTAATAACATATACCTAATGTATAACAACAAATAATATCAAATATTTTTATTACAAATATATCATATACCTAGCTACCTTTTGACGTATTTATTGTAGAGTCCTTGGCACTAACACTTAACAGGAAGGTGTTTCTTCTTGTCATTCGGATGACGTCATGCGATGTTTACAATATTTTTTACCCTTTTTAGCGTAGATTATTCCCACTCAATATAAAATTTATCCCACCCTAGTGCCATCATTAAAATTACGTTAAAAATATTTATAGTTAAGTACTTGAATGAAAAGTAACGTAAATGACATATTTTAAAAATTAAAGGGGAAGATAAGGTATCTTACTAGGAATAATTTAACAATATAATGATATCAAATCCAGTTAATATTTTATCTGCTTAATATAAATTAGGAAACCAAATTCACAGCTATTCTGAAAAATATTGGCATATGGAACACTTATTAAAAGAATATTAGAGTTTCTGTAAGCAGATATTTATATAACTAGAAGTACTATTGCCTATTGATAGGAATAATTAATTCATATATGAATTGTCATGTGCAATTTCATTGATCCATCTGTTAATTATTTCAAGAGAGTAAAGTTTCTGTAAAAAATTGATATACCCTAGGACTAAAACCAAATTATATTGTCTATCAGACTATCTCTACGGTAGCCGAAGCCCAAAGTGACCATTCTACATTTTTTGTCACTAGCTCTTAAATCAGAAATACCTATATACGTTGCAATATCCATATACAAAAACACTAAAGAATTGAAAAGATGCATATATGCTACAGTATATAAAATGCATGAATAGATTTTTTTTGAATACCAAGACAAATACTGAAATTCGTAAATATATACAAAAATACTTTTATTAATAATATTTTTTTAAGAAATACATATCTACCTAAATATATACAAAACTACTTTTAGTACATAAATCCATAGTTATAAATTTATCCCACAGAAATACTCACATCCCTCATCGCTTTATTACTTTTCCTCAGTAGTCATCTGCTTGTCGTGGTGTGTGGAGTACGTGCAAAGTTTCACTCGTTCTTGCATCATGAATGCTCTGTAGATCTTGCGAGTGGTGCGTGAATAATGATATATAAGAGGTGTTAACTTATTATACTTTTTATTTAGTGTTTTCAATCCGTACACAATGGAACGGGTCTTATATAATAAAGGAATTTATTCCAATAGTCTGCAAATATCCGGCCGAAATTCGCCTTGGAAAAGTGTTATTTTCCTATTGATAATCTTCAATAGTGCACAGGTAAATAAATAGATAATTGTTTCCTTAATTAATTTCTATGTAGAGGTGTTCATTTTGTTTAATCTAATAGATGTTGCTTATGTTCTCTTTAATAATAAAAACTAACATAATTTCATATATTGCAGCAGCTGGTAAAATGTTCATTCTGAAATCTTCTATTTTAAATTTGTTGTCTGTCTGTAAAATTTATTTAAATTTTTTAAATATTTGATAAAATTGTAAAATATTAATGCAGAAAATGAAAAATGTGTCATTTTGCACACTGTCACAGTCTCACAGAGAACCAGTCTGGACTCTGCAGAATATGGAACATTTTTCCAAGACTCTCTGCAGGAGTTTTTGATTGAATTTTTAGAAATTGGAGATCTCTGCGGGAGATCTTGAATTAATTCTTATGTTACCATTAATTTGGATGCGGGAGATTTTGAATTAATTCCTATGTTACCATTAATTTACCTGCGGGAGATTCTGAATCTGCTACTGAGAAGTGAGAGTCAGAGAGGAACTGTCTCTCAAATTAAAATCTCTGCGGGAGAAGAGACGCATTCTGCAGACTGGACAGAGAACAGACTTGGGTGACCCTAGGGTGGAAAAATAACTCTCTTCTGATTGACTAGTAACTCTGTTAGAGATTCATCCTAAGACAACTTTGCAGAAACTACACATTATTTCTTTCAACTATGTAAAAATTAGTCCTATAAATTACATAATATTTGAAAAAATTGAACTCGGAATCCAAGTAAAATAGTATGTCCCATAAACTCGCCATTTGTCTCTCCAGCTCTCTCCAAAATTCAACAAATTCTCTCCAAAATGATCAAATTATCATCCTTTCTCTCCAAAATAACAATGTAGCATAGGATAAAAATAGATAAAACTCACCATTTGCAATTGAAGGGCTAAAAATAACTGTCACAAACTCGCCATTAAAATGGTGAGTTTGGACAGACTTTATTACTTGGCTCGGAATGCTGCATGCTATACATGATTTATTTATACTAAACACTAGTAAACAGGGTTAATCATTAATATACTCTGCGGTCGAATATTCATGAGTAACTCTGTTTGAATTTGAGTTTTCCACTCTGGCTTGGGTCAAGCAGGTAAATTGCGGCACCCTCCAACTCCAAGTAATAAAGCATGTCCAAACTCGCCATTTTAATGGTGAGTTTGTGACAGTTATTTTGAGCCCTTCAATTGCAAATGGCGAGTTTTATCTATTTTTCTCCTATGCTACAATGTTATTTGGAGAGAATTTATGAAAAATTTGATCATTTTGGAGAGAATTTGTTGAATTTTGGAGAGAGCTGGAGAGACAAATGGCGAGTTTATGAGACATACTATTTTACTTGGGGCACCCTAACGACCCCAGTCTGCAGAATATGGAACATTTTTCCAAGACTCTCTGCGAGAGTTTTTGATTGAATTTTTAGAAATTGGAGATCTCTGCGGGAGATCTTGAATTAATTCCTATGTTACCATTAATTTAGCTGCGGGAGATTTTGAATTAATTTCTATGTTACCATTAATTTAGCTGCGGGAGATTCTGAATCTGCTGCTGAGAGTCAGAGAATGACTCTCTCTCAAAATATAATCTCTGCGGGAGAAGAGACACATTCTGCAGACTGGTAACGGCCTAACTAACTGCGGCAGCGCGGCCGCAAACAACAGAAGCATCATAGCTTCAAAACACTCGTTAAAAAATTATATTGATAATTTATAGCATGCACTGCACTTCTTTTGATAGGTATGCAACATTTTAATGTAATTTCAGTTCAGAATGTTTTTGAGACACTTGAGAGTTGTGAAAGCCGCATTTGAAAATTTAAGGACCGCAATTTACCTGAGTGACCCTAGCCTGACTAGGTATAGACATACAAATTTTAAATTTATATTCCTACTGGATTAATCATTTCAGATTGGATTGCAATAAGAGAAGAAATTGTTTAATGTTTATAAATTATTAAGGATATTACCTACACAGCTACACCTAGATATATTTTTTGGAATATACCTAATATAATATAGGGATAGATAGGATAGATAGAGATTAATTGAATTTAATTCTACAAACTAGAATCAACAAAAACATGAAAATGCAGGAATTTATTCTAAATTAATATCAATTGTGGACTGGTCATTGGAGTACATTAATTACAATATAAATGTGCCTAGGAGCCATGTTTCAGAGGCTGGAAAATTGTATGCCAATTTTTGAGCCAAAATTTCACAAAAAATCTAATCCAAGCCAATTTGGCTCATTTTTTGAAGATTTCAAGCCAAAATTAACAAAGGAACATAGAAATTAATTCAAAATTTAAAGCCAATTAGACATCTGAGATTTGACCATTCAAATCTAAGCCAATTAATTGGCTTTAACTGACATACTCTTATACATGGCCTAGGAGGCTAGGATTACTGATTATACAGGTAAATTGCAGCCCTATTTAGAAAGTTTCAAAATCCTTCTGAAATTAATTTATATTGAATTGATGAATATCATAATTAGCTCAATTTTTGCTAGATTTCCAGTCTGCAGTAGGATATGGGACATTTGTAACATTTTCTTTGCAAACAATCCTCAATTTCCTTCTATTTTTACATGTATTTTTATTGAGATTTGAGAACAGAAGTGAAATTGAAGGATCCCTTGGAGAATACTTTACCAGCTGGCTGTTTCTGCAGTCTAGCTAGATTTTATTGATTTCAATGATTTCATGAGTGCTTTGAAGCCATGATTATTGGTTATTAATGTTTCTGAGATAAGAGACCACAGTTAGTTAGATTGCCACAATTTACCTACTTGACACTATACATGAATCTTTAAGATTGGAAAATTATGTTTAATTAATTTACATGGTAAAATATTGCTTCTATTTGGTTGGTACATGAGACTCGAGAGTAGGCATGCTAGTTGTGTCCTTTTGATATCTTATTGAATTATTAATAAAATTAAAGTATTTTAGACCATGTAATCCACTCAACATTCCTCCTTAATGAATAATTTTTATTGAACATTGAAACATTTTCTAACCAATAATTTCCCCGCATGTATTCATCAACAGTTATTTTTTGTGGTTCCGTTAGTACAGGTGCACAGCTGCAGTAACACCTGTGCACTATCTAGAGTCTGTGTCTCTACACACTTTACTTCTGACGTCAAAAGGCCATGTCCTTTTCTGTGTACATATCTTCAAGGTCAATGCACACCTAGTAAAATAGTCTCTTATAAACTCTCCATAAACTCTCTAGCTTTCTCCTAAAGAAGCTAAATTTCTTTCCAAAATGGTCAATTTATCATAAATTTTCTCCAATATAACACTTTAGGACAAGAGAAAAATAGATTTCTCTCCATTCTCAATTGAAGGGCTCAAAATAGCTGTCATTAACTCATTAAATAAAATGGTGAGTTAAGGACATGCTTTATTACATGGAATTACATTATCTCTGTGTTCAGAAATGCTATCAATTTTGAGGATTTCTCTAAAGTTTTTATTTTAAAAAAATAGATTTAAATTTCCTTGAATTTCTATTATAAATTTCCAATCCAACATCTCTTTTTTTTTCATGATTTTAAAGTAGGTTTTAAAATGAATGTTGATGATTAGCATCATTAGCTCCACAAAAGGATATTCATTTATCTTCAATTATTTGATAGGCTCTATCTAATATATGAATTTAATTATATTCTTATTAATAATAACTAAACTAATAACTCTATATTGTTGGCAAGCGCTTGCATCAATAGTCAGGGTAAGTTACACATTATTGGTCTGTTTCACATCTAAGGTCATATAAGGAAAAACTGTACAATAATTATAATTTAATTACCTTTATTGGTATCCATGATACCTGCAGGTAGCTATCATGGATACCAATTCAAATAAAAATATATTTTCCATGATATCTGTAAGTATCATGGTTACCAATTAAATAGAATAATTATTATCTTATCATTTTTTCATATGTGACCCAAGATGTGAAACCAACCGATAATTCATAACTTACCCTAAGTTACGAACTAGATATGCTACTGTATCTGTCTCTTCTTCTCTTGAAGTCCAAAGTCCCTTGCAATGCCTTCCTTAGATTGACATTCAGTAAAGGTCGTACCTAATGATCCAAATGATAATTATCTGCTCATAATTACCTGCTCATGACTATTGCACTCCTCGTTATGAATACGTAATTACTCAGGAGTATGTGTGTTCATTTCTGACTGGGTGTGAACTTTGACTGATGGTGCAAGTTCTGAGTTAATGGACAGTTCCATATTTTCAATCATATAACAAAAAAGTATATCATAATTTTTTCTTATCAATGATGTGAAACTGTCCAATAATATGAAACTTACCCTAACTATAATCAATTTATAATCCCTATTTTATTGTATCATTATACAATATGTTTAACTTCAAGTTTATTTAACTTCCTTATCTTACCAGTTTTTTTGGCAACACATCTATTTTACGCATTCACACTCTGCGTTAAATTCTAAGGTCTAAACAAGTTTGTTAATGGCCTCAAATTAGTTCTATGGAGGAAAATTATGAACTCGTGATATTAAATACTAATATTTTAACAGTAAGTAGAAGATTGTGTACCATTTTGTCACATTCACTGGTAAATGACTGCATTCGCATAGTAGCTTTTTTACATGCATGAGCTTTGTGATAGAATGATGGTAGGTGACTTTGTTCATGGAGACGCTTTCCTGTCTGACTGCTTCTACCAGTCCCTTGTAATCATTTTCTGTTTATCATCAATTATTTGGCCTTCAGTTCTAATGCAGACGTTAAATCTTATATTAATTTTCATTTAATGGTTACTCAAGTCTCTTAAAAATCTTTATTTATTGAAATCCTGAAGGTCAGGTTACTACTTACCTAGTGCTGGTCATTAACTAGGTAACAAAAAACTAGTAGTACCTAGTGAGTAATTTTTTAATAACTAGTGAAGTCATAAGAAAGATTTTTCTCTTACCTCTCATTTCAACTCGGTTTTCAGTCGAATAATTGGACTTAGATGAAGAATGACCCATATTCTTAGGCTGAAATAATGGAAATACATTGCCTTTAAAAAAAGATAATTCTCTTGAACCTAGTTTCGAAATATCAACGAACACATTCAAATTTTTTCATTCTATCAGATTTGACTTCTTTTTGGTAGCTAACAAATAGCTACAGTTTTACCACAGCTAAATGCATGTAGTGTAGATAAAGTATGATAGTTAATTAGTTTTGATGCCATTTGTACTTCTCTCCACCACTACCTAATTTATATTCTTTCCAATGCTACACCATAGCAAGTATGACCCAAATTGGTAACATGCAATGTGTAAATGTGACTCCATGCATTCTTACTATTGTTAGCTAGATGGTAGATGCTTACTGTCAAACACTTTCTTTCACTAAATCTACCAGCCATTTTGATGTGAAGATTTCACCAAGGAACTTTCTTGACAACTTTCCAAAAATCATTTTGAATCATCAAATTCAATATATAATGTTTATTGGTTATTTTTTGTGGTGAGAGTTGGTACACTTTTATCTGTAAGAGAATGGTATGGTAATATTAACCCCTCTCAATCTTCTATGGCCCACCATAGTAATATTAATCTCGATCTTCTAAAGCTCCACCATAACTATCTCTCAATCTTCTATGGCCCCACCATAACTTCCCCTCTCATTCTTCTATGGCCCCACCACACCTTTTCTCAGATTAGATTTGCGTGTTTTATTACTCACAAGAAGATTGATTGGCTATGTCATTCTATTTTATATTTGCATGGTAGATAACACTCAATAATACGGCACTGAGGACGAACGATGTGTCATGACACAATGGTGTTATGTCATGACACAATGGTGTTATGTCATGACACAATGGTGTTATGTCATGTCATAATGGTGTTATGTCATGTCATAATGGTGTTATGTCATGTCATAATGGTGTTATGTCATGTCATAATGGTGTTATGTCATGTCATAATGGTGTTATGTCATGTCATAATGGTGTTATGTCATGTCATAATGGTGTTATGTCATGTCATAATGGTGTTATGTCATGTCATAATGGTGTTATGTCATGTCATAATGGTGTTATGTCATGTCATAATGGTGTTATGTCATGTCATAATGGTGTTATGTCATGTCATAATGGTGTTATGTCATGTCATAATGGTGTTATGTCATGTCATAATGGTGTTATGTCATGTCATAATGGTGTTATGTCATGTCATAATGGTGTTATGTCATGTCATAATGGTGTTATGTCATGTCATAATGGTGTTATGTCATGTCATAATGGTGTTATGTCATGTCATAATGGTGTTATGTCATGTCATAATGGTGTTATGTCATGTCATAATGGTGTTATGTCATCATAGTGTTCTGTCATGAGTCATGTCACAAAATTGTTGTGTCATGTCGCAATAGTGTTATGTATGTTGTGTCATGACATAGTAGTGTCCATGTAACTTTGTGTGTCATGTCTTCATGTAACTTTGTGTGTCATGTCTTCATGTAACTTTGTGTGTCATGTCTTCATGTAACTTTGTGTGTCATGTCTTCATGTAACTTTGTGTGTCATGTCTTCATGTAACTTTGTGTGTCATGTCTTCATGTAAACTTTGTGTGCCATGTCTTCATGTAACTTTGTGTGTCATGTCTTCATGTAACTTTGTGTGCCATGTCTTCATGTAACTTTGTGTGCCATGTCTTCATGTAACTTTGTGTGCCATGTCTTCATGTAACTTTGTGTGCCATGTCTTTACAGCTCACTGACCTGTCTGTTAAAGTACGTTCACCCATGTATGTAAGTCTGCAGGGCATATGGAAACAACACGAGTGTCTTTGGAAGTTTTCTATTTGTACTGCGGATTCCCTTAAACTCTCTTTGATTTCTGTAGCATCATACTCTTAAATCGTTCATTAATTTCAGTAACGTCATAACTCAAAAACTGCTACTTCAGCGTTATGTACATCATCTTGTTTACAAATTACGAATCTGTAGTTCTGTACCATTATATCGTGTACTTACCTTCTTTCACCTGATGACAGTTCATTCAAATTCAATGTATTGTCGTATCAATAATTTAAACTGATGACTAAATTTAAAAAAAGCAATACAGTGAAAAAGGAACATTTTGAATTATGCCGTTATTGAAATTAATGTTAATTAACTTCATAAAAAATGACAGCAATTGTTCACATCATCACATTACGATATTTTATTTCACAGATTGTTTTGTGGTACATAACACCGTATGGGTTGTCTGTATACCATCACGTAGCCACCACAACAATCAGACCATCACACGTGCATTTTCAACTAGGGATTTTCCAGTCAAAACTGCCTATCATACCAGACACATTTTTTGCCCACCTTTTTCTAGCGTTGTTTATTTGAACTACGGATAAAAACTAAAGTCCTCTTGCTGTTGCAGTTTGCTCACTTTTTTTAACACAAGTTTAACGTTATTTGATGGTCTTTTTTCAAGTGTAGCTAATTTGTATGTAAATTTGTGAGTCATCTTGAACTCGCTTTTATATATTTTTTCAATATAGTCATTAGAATAGGTTTTATATATTATCAATTTTGTTTATTCAGTCTTTTTGGGTAAGTTGTGAATTACCGACCAGTTCCACATTATCGACCAGTTTCCAGGTAAAATGATCTATCATTTTCTTATATGATCGAAGATGTAGAACCGTTCAATAACATATAACTCACCCCATTTCACTTCTGTTTTAACATCATAATGTTCACGAATGACATCATCGGTAAAACTAAAACTTTTTTCCACGAGCTCTACTAACTGTTAATGTTGTCATCATTACCTTGCATATACTACAGCAAAATAACATGCTTTAATAGCAGCAATATCATCTTTTTCCAATGCCTGCTCATTAGTTTTCAAGTATGACTTGCCGAAATGTGCATACTACATGACTAGTTAGTTTCAGCTTCAGTCAATAAACTTCTAGTAACTAAAGTACGGAAAATATCTTTTTTTAACTGGGAATACCAGTGTTTGTATAAACCTGTATTGAAATCATATGAAAAACAAATTGTTTTTCCACCAACTTCTATCGTTATTTTTAGTGCAACAGCTATCAGATTTCGATAGAACTAGTGTAGTAGAACTCCTCTATAGTGAACTCCACTATAGTGAACTCCTCTATAGTGAACTCCTCTATAGTAGAACTCCTCTATAGTAGAACTCCTCTATAGTGAACTCCTCTATAGTGAACTCCTCTATAGTGAACTCCTCTATAGTAGAACTCCTCTATAGTGAACTCCTCTATAGTGAACTCCTCTATAGTGAACTCCTCTATAGTGAACTCCTCTATAGTAGAACTCCTCTATAGTAGAACTCCTCTATAGTGAACTCCTCTATAGTGAACTCCTCTATAGTGAACTCCTCTATAGTGAACTCCTCTATAGTGAACTCCTCTATAGTGAACTCCTCTATAGTGAACTACTCTATAGTGGACTACTCTATAGTGGACTACTCTATAGTGGACTCGTCTATAGTGGACTCGTCTATAGTGAACTCCTCTATAGTGAACTCTTCTATAGTGAACTCCTCTATAGTGAACTCCTCTATAGTGAACTCCTCTATAGTAGAACTCCTCTATAGTGAACTCCTCTATAGTGAACTCCTCTATTCAAATTTTCTTTAGTGTGCCATAAATTTCAGAAAACTAATGGCCAATTTATGGCAAACTAAAGGAAACATGTTCACTATACAGTGTTATTTTCTTACTCATAACTCTACATTCACTATAGAGGAGTTCTACTGTTATAGGTACAAACTAGATACGTTATTAAGTCACTTTACTGTCTGACTGCTTCTTCATAGTCCCTTGTAGCTACTTAGTTTTTCTGAAATATAATGGAAAGTTATAACAGGTCAGGTTACGTATCTTTTTTTATTCGTATGCAACCTGGTCTGATATTGTCGCTTCCTAGCAGCAAGTGTATCTGACTTAGTGTGTTGAAGGTGGAATGACACACTTTCTGACACATGTGTGTCAGAAGCTGTCAAGAACAGCTTTTATAACCCGCATGATTGTTGGTGGTGTTCATTTGAATATTTTTTTCACGAAAAATACTTCTTTTATTTAGCATATTGAAAAAATCTATTTATCAAATTAATTTTCTAAAAAAAATCGGTTTTCCCAAGTCGTTATATATGTAGACACGCGTGTGAATGACTTTATCAGCTGTACCCGGTGCACTAACCAGGGAGTTTCACTTGTATAGAGACTCTATACTATAGATATTTTGGTTTTTATTAGGATTGTGACAATATGCTTTTACAATCATAGATCCCGAAAATATTATAAACGGAGAGAATTAAAGAGTATTGAATGGTTCTACACCAGCGGTATATAGTATTCGATACCATTTTATTTCGTCTGTGATATTCTCTACGATTTTCAAGCATATCGTCACAACCCTAGCTCTAACCTACATTTTACCTGCTATTTCAATTGGCCTGACTCCCTTCTCAATAGGTTCAGTTTCGTGTTCTATTCATCCCAATTGGTCTACATTCACTTCCTGTATGTATCCTAAAGATTATAAGTTCCAATTGGTAGCCATGATACCTGCTGCAAGCATGGATACCAATTAAAATTACGAGTTGAATAGTAATTATCAAATATATTTTTTATGATTGGTAATGTGGAACAGACCGATAACTCAGAACGATCCCTGTGAATCTTTAATTAAATTACTTTTTTGTATTTATATTATAAAACCACTCTAGAAGTAGGTATATTCAATTATGGCACCACACGAAAGGTAAAATAAAATAACACAAATCAGAAATAAAATTGTCTTCCTTTTTTCCATCTTCTGAAGAAAAATGAATTTTAATAATAATGGAGTCTATTTTTTAAACAGTTCTCCATCCTTGCTTACATTCGACCATCAATATAAGCCATCCCTACGCTGCAATTCAAACTCTTATGCAACCCCCCTGCCCCCTTATCCGAAAGAGAGCAGGGGGCCTTCCTAGCCGTTAAGAGGGGGGGGGTGCAATCGACCTTGAGCCTTGACCCCCAATGTTGTTAAAGTGGGGGGAAGGGGGAGGTAATATTGGCCCCCTAATTAGCTTGCTAGGAAAGCATGAGTAAACAAACTGTTTGAAATTTTAGATGAAAAAAACACCGATACACTTTGTATGTACTAGATACAGTTACTGTATCTAGTTATCAGATACGTACGGTGCTTAATTAACTCGATACAGTTTTGTAAACTAACAGTATTAGATACGATACTTTATTCGATACAGTTTATAGACTAGCAGTATTAGATACGATACTTAATTCGATACAGTTTATAGACTAGCAGTATTAGACACGATACTTTATAACTAATTCGATACAGTTTGTAAGGGAGGGGGGGATACAATGCTTAATTAACTAGATACAGTTTAGCCTAAAGTACATGAGCAAAACTATACCTATTCATTTAATTTACTGGTTATTATTTTCACCTATGGGTAAACCCTACTAGTAGTTGTACTGGTCCTGAACCACTATTCTTATCCAACTAACCAGTCTTTAATTATTTTGGCGGCAATATATAGTGTTTTTTTTTTGCATACATGCTGTACCAGACGTATTAGCGTACATATCTTTGGAACTATCAATAGAAGGTATAATTAATATTAATAAAAAGCCTATTTAATTTATCCTTAACTTTGTTCCCTATTTTCATGATAATACATAGGTAGGCTCAGTTACGAATTGTCGGTCGGTTTCACATCTTCGATCAAATAAGAAATAACTATAATAATAATCATTTAATTATTATATAGTTTTTTCTTATATGACCGAAAATGTGAAACCGACCGATAATTCGTATCTTACCCTAATTCAAACACTTCAAATTATATCCCTGGTGAATACAGTATTGCCAAATTTTATTTAAATGGTAAGGAGTTATGTTTTCTGGAGGGTTTGACAAGATATTTCCATGCTATCTATTTTCTGTAGTTCGATGTTAATTTTCTGCATCTACTGTCTAACCCTTAAAATGAGCTTTTTTTGCTGATTAATATACAGGAAGCGTAGGCTTAGTAGATACATCTGGTGCTAATTCTGTAGATCATAATTACCAGATACTGTGCATAGCCTATAGTGCGTATGTTTCACTTAAAATACTTAACTTAAGTGTTAATGTACGCTTAACTCTTAAGTGCTAACATACCTCTTTTTATACTTATACCTCATCATAAGCTATACTGCCGGTGAATTTCTTCCTGTGTAGCTTTATAAGGTACGTAGCCTAGATACCAATTATCTTGCCTCGGAGTCGTAGATAAATCGATTAATTTATGTATCATAGATACCAATTATCTTGCAACTGCGTTGTATATAGATAAGTAGGTATCTTCGATACTTACCTTATAATTATCTATTTATGTAAACAAACTTACAAAAGTTCTATCTTGCATATATCAAAAAAGACCAAAATATATAATTTTAGAAATCTTAGGATATTTTGAAGGGTCACAGAGTATCTTTAAAGGTCCTCAGTTTTTTTCTTCTTCTCCATTCTGAAAACCAGGTATTGGTGGTAATTTTTTCGTGTGCATTTGTAGCTCTATAACTTGAAATAAAGTTTATTTTTACTACCGATATGTGATGTGTAGTAATATCTTGCGAAGTACTGATCATCTGGTGCCCAAGTTATCACATTCTTTATCTCATAGCCACTTAGTGTTATGAAGGTACGTACCTACAGTGTAGAAAGCTATAAAAGCTTATATTATGTACAGTGTTATGAATGGTATGTGTATTGTGTGATGCTATATACACAGAAAAGAGGCACTGTGTGATGCCGATCACATAGAACACAGTTGTTTTAATCTACCATGTTTTTATAATATACTATAATCTATAGAAAAATAAGAATGTGAATCATTATTAAAATGTATAATAGTTATGTAAATTTTTATAGTTTTTTCATTACCTTCGTAAAATTGCGGAGGTCATGTTTTTATCGGGATATTTGTTTATATACATAATCTTGTTACTCGCAAAACTCAAAAATTATTCAACCAAATTACCTGAAACTTGGTGGGACGATTGGTCATTATCCAGGAACCATTTTGTTAGATTTTGGGAGCGATCCGGTCAAACGTCAAGGTCAAAACAAGCAAAAAATATAGCGGCGGCGGCGGTGAAAGTATGCGATAAATGGAGCCCGCTCTAGTTTCCAACTGTTTTAATAGTCGTAAATGTGGCACTGTCCAATAACTAGGAACGTACCCCACTACCTTCACATGGTAGACTGTTTAAATCAGTACCAGTTTTTAGACTAGTCATTTAGGCACTAGGTAGATGCCTAGTTTTTCTGTACAAACTCCTAATCACTAGTCTATTACCTTCTTCCTAGTATAAACTGTCTTAATAATAGTATAAAGTTATTAATAGTAACTTAGAAAAAGGTTTCGATACCACTCCAGTTGCAAAGAATTTATATTAAAAAAATATTGTTTATTTTTACATAGTTTGATTTGTTTCTATTCATTTTAATTAATTATTTCGATTGATTAACTATGTTCAATAATTAGTATAATTGTTGGGTAAGATCTGGGTTATAGACCGGTTCCACAGTTTCGTTCATGTAAGAAACCTAATTTATACTCCCTTTTTTTTCATTTTTCATTTGATCGAAAATACGTAACAGTTCGATAACTCAGAACATACCCTACTAGATATTTAATTATGCTTCTACAAGATACCTCTTCATTTTCCTCTTCTTCCGTAAGTGACCTTAGATGTCGCACATGGTACGCATTTATACCACAACTTACTTGAAGAACAAAAAACCTAGATAATTAATTGTCTATAAGGTAGCTCTTCATTTTCCTCTTCTTCCGTGTGATACAGTATAAGGTTAGTCCCATATGGTACGCATTTATACCACGACGTACTATAGAACAGACCATACTCTGTTTCAACCAATCAATGGATCTATTTCCGTGTCCTCTTCACATACCGATGCAAGGTAACAGAAGCTTATAAGCTGACTAAAGATTATAGAAAAGTAAATCTAGTAAGCTATGTGTCCCCTAATAGCTTAATTATACCGGGAGACTGTTAATAGACTTTTCTCTTGTCTACATATCGGGCACACGGAAGAAACTGTAGCATAGATACGTCTATTTGTAGCACAGATACGTCGTACTTGACCACCAGTCATTATTTTTATACTGAAGGTAACTAGTTTTTGTGAGAAAAAATGATTTAATTGACCTGATATACGTTAGTTATTTCTTCAGTTGTGACAATATGCTTTTAAAATCATAGAGAATATCACAGATGAAGTGAAATGGTATCGAATACTATATACCGCTGGTGTAGAACCATTCAATACCCTATAATTCTCTGTGTCTATAATAGCTATTTTCAGGATGTTTGATTTAAAAAAGCATATTGTCACAATCCTAGTTATGATATTCTTAAGATCTATGCTTTTAAAATCGTATCGTCACAACCCTAGTGATTACTATATATACACTTTTATTATTGTCTACTTTGCCCCAAACATCTTTTCAAGATCATTCTTTTCTTGGCTCTGTTAACTGTTCTTTATCTAAATATTTAGTCGCTACTGACCAAATATTGAAGATAAGAAGGAGCTTAGCTGTGACATCTCTTCACAGTGACCGTGACCTGAATACAGTGAGTGACTGTGTCTGCAGTGACCTAAGGGAGTGTCCCTAACCGGTGATACGGAACACCTACGATGTGGTTCATACGTGTGTCATACAACTTGTTTGACTAGGTGTTGATTGATTAAAGTAAATTTACTGAATTGATTAATTGCATTTTATTAATTTTTTTATTTATTAAATTTCCCAAATTCGTTTATGATATTTTCTAAATTAATTAATTAAATTTAGTAATTTACCGTATATATTAAATTTACTAAATTTATTAATTTAATTTATTTCTCAAATTTACCAATTTAATTTAATTGCCCTACTTATAATAATTAATTTTTCTAAATAGGCAGGAGTGCTCAAATCGATTCATTTTGTACATTAGACAAAGATAATTAGCACTAATTATTCAAAATTTAAAAGTTTGCACGTTGAATATTAGAACTATAAATGTATTAGCAAATATATTTATATATCTCTTGATGTTAATTATACCAAATATACCTATCCAGTAATATATTAACTCTATTCAGTATTCTTTAATCAACTTTGAGGATATATACTATGCACTATATTGAATGATTACTGGCATATAAACTAATATACGTTTTTCTCCAGCATATAAGTATGCCAGTGGCTTTTTGAATATTTTATGCGGCATACAAATCTCGAGGGCAGAGATCGTCATATAATATGCTGCATATCGCAACTTTTGCAGCATATTATATGCCGCATATTATATGCCGCATATTATATGCCGCATATTATATGCCGCATATTGTCACATCCCTACTCATTTGTTATTTAATAATAAATACACTTTGTTCATGGAGTCACTTTTCTTTCTGACTGCTTCCTCCATTCCCTTGTATTTAATTTCCTTTTATATCAGCTATATGGCCTTTTCTTCCGACTTTCAACTCCCAGATAATTAAATAATTAATTTTTATATAAATTAACTTTCATGTTTTTCCTGATTACGTCACGTGTTTTTTGTTCTGATTACGTCACGTGATTTTGTCCTGATTACGTCACGTGTTTTTGTCCTGATTACGTCACGTTCATCTCAAGTGTTCCATATGCCTAGCCCCTCCCTTTGAAAAGTTCGCCATAGCAGTTCTATTCCAAGTCTAGACCACCCAGCTGACCTAGTTAGGATATTGATTGGTCTAACTAGGTCTAGAAGCATGCTGCATAGTATTTCACCAATCGATATAATCTGAGACCAGGTTGCAAGAACTGGTAAAGTGGTTTCAGAGAAATACTGATATTCTCTGTAAAATACATGTAAATATAGAAGGAAATTAAGGTTTGTTTCGAAAAAAGTTGCAGATTTTTTTCTGGCTGGAAGGTATGGTGGGCCTGCGAAGATTATAGGTGGTTTAAATCTTCTATGGCCCACCATAACTATCGTTATTCTGTACCTATTATCAGTTAATGTAGTGAATCATTGAGATGTGCTTTTTATTACGTGTTCACGCTTCTGTTAGGTGAATCACTTTGTGAATGAGGTGATTCATATGAAATACACACTGTAAGTGATTCGTATTGCCCGTTAAATATTGGTAGTAGGTTATCTTAAAATATCACAATTACAGACGTTATAGTTTTAAATGGAATATCTAAGATACGGTTATTTCTAACTATAAGAACGTTTATTTATAACTAAGAACGTTTATTTATAACTAAGAACGTTTATTTATAACTAAGAACGTTTATTTATAACTATAAGAACGTTTATTTCTAACTAAGGTTTTTTCTAACTGAGAAGGTTTATTTCTAACCAATAACGTTTGTTTCTAACTAAGAACATTTTGTTCTAACTAAGAACGTTTATTTCTAACTAAGAACGTTTATTTCTAACTAAGAACGTTTATTTCTAACTTAGAACGTTTATTTCTAACTAGAAACGTTTATTTCTAACTAGAAACGTTTATTTCTAACTAGAAACGTTTATTTCTAACTAAGAACGTTCATTTCTAACTAAGAACGTTTATTTCTAACTAAGAACGTTTATTTCTAACTAAGAACGTTTATTTCTAACTAAGAACGTTTATTTCTAACTAAGAACGTTTATTTCTAACCAAGAACGTTTATTTCTAACCAAGAACGTTTATTTCTAACTAAGAACTTTTATTTCTAACTAAGAACGTTTATTTCTAACTAAGAACGTTTATTTCTAACTAAGAACGTTTGTTTCTAACCAATAACGTTTGTTTCTAACTAAGAACATTTTGTTCTAACTAAGAACGTTTATTTCTAACTAAGAACGTTTATTTCTAACTAAGAACGTTTATTTCTAACTTAGAACGTTTATTTCTAACTTAGAACGTTTATTTCTAACTAGAAACGTTTATTTCTAACTAGAAACGTTCATTTCTAACTAAGAACGTTCATTTCTAACTAAGAACGTTTATTTCTAACTAAGAACGTTTATTTCTAACTAAGAACGTTTATTTCTAACTAAGAACGTTTATTTCTAACTAAGAACGTTTATTTCTAACCAAGAACGTTTATTTCTAACCAAGAACGTTTATTTCTAACTAAGAACTTTTATTTCTAACTAAGAACGTTTATTTCTAACTAAGAACGTTTATTTCTAACTAAGAACGTTTATTTCTAACCAAGAACGTTTATTTCTAATCAATAACGTTTATTTCTAACTCTAATCCTTAACGTTTATTTCTGTCACCAATAACGTTCATCTCTACATGCTATTAGCAGAAGCCATATATCAGTACACAGTAATCGATATTCTAACACTTGTTTGCACCTGTTTATTTCTATATCTATAGTTTAGCTCCATTTTATTTGTACGATATAGCTTGTAAATGGAATGGATTACCTTTAATTATTTCAGGTTTTGTGAATATTAATGTGATACCAAATATCCTATTGAACAATAATACAATTTTGAACAAAAAAAAATATTTCACTTTTTCTAGAAATCATACATTTTTCATTTAAATTTTTTTTTATTTAAATATATTCTTTTTCATTTAAATATATTCTTTTTCATTTAAATATAACGTTTTTTTCACTGTAATATAGTCCCACTTCTATAGTAAAAAATATAACTAGCTACTATACATTTTCCCACTAAATCCTAGTTAGAGGTTTTCTCCAATCACTTCAAGTCATTTTCCCTCAAGTTCGTAGCCTTGCATCGCTATCTACATAGGAACTTAGTGGGCACATCAGTAGATAAGAGAGATAACGATGGGACTTTAACATCTGCCTCAGATACACTTGTACCTACGTATATTTTACTGTACCATGTGCATTTTACATAGTTTTTCTTTTCTGTAGATATGAAAATAGTAGCGTCCTCCTTACCACATCTTATACTAATTATATGAAGTATAATTTTTATTATTCCCTTTTTGTTCGCATTTCTGATTCTTACCAACTTTGTAGTTTTTACCCATATTACCCACTTCTTCCCCTGTTTCCCCACTTTTTCCCCTGTTTCCCCACATTGGTATCGGGTTCAAGTTCACTAGTTTGGCACTAGGCGCCACATCTATACAACAGCGGCTTCAAATTATCATACACTTGAACGTGTCTGCAGCATGATCATGATGTTGTTACTATAACAAGTTATAGTTATAACTGGTTCTGAACCTGTTTATAGTGGGCTAGTACTTTCATTTTATAGTGTAGGGTAAGTTACGAGTTTTGGACAGTTTCACATTATCGATGACGTAAGAAAAAACGTATTTAATTATTATTTAACGTGTATTTTAATTTTGAATTGGTATCCAAGATGCCTAATGGTATCCAAGATGCCTAATGGTATCATGGATACCTGTAATATTTGTAGATAGTCTGTACATGAATAGAAATTAGAAAGGTTTGAAAATAATAGGAAACTAGAGTAACTAAGACTGAATTCATTACTTATATGAAAATATTTTATTTTATATGTAAAGAGAAATTAGAATTGTATGCATATTCCCCATCCCCCTCTCCCCCATTTCTGTCCCGATAAGCACTAAAGTTTGGCAAATTGTCAATGTCCCCCCGATGGTAGAGGGGCCCATTGGGGTATCAGTGATAATATATGCCAAACTACATTAATAATTTATGCCGAAGTGTCGTTTATGTTTATGTCGAAAAGTGTTGGTAATAAACTAATAGTGTCGTTTTTCATATTAATGCAGGTGCAGAAAGTTATGTTTTCACCGGAATATTTATTTGTGTACATAGTCTTGTTATTCGCAAAACTTAAAGAGTCTTCAACCAAATTGTCTGAAATTTGGTGGGACGATTGGTCAATATACAGGAACCATTTTGTTAGATTTTGGGAGCGAACGGGTCAAAGGTCAATGTCACGAATAGGACAAAATAAAATGCACAAAAGCTACTAGTTTCATTTTACTATATTTTTATTATTTATTACACGTGTTCTTCTCCTACTATGAAACTCATTTATTAATTTCTCTCCATCAAAATTTACATTTTTTTAGGCAGGTCAATGCGGAAATCGTTTTTTATGATGCTTACGTTTTTGTAATGATTCAAAGCGTTCTCCTGATGAAGAGGCTTTTAATGAGCAACACTTTTTATGATCAACGTGTAAAAGAAGTAATTTATATCTATCCCGAATTTTGAGATCTGAATTTTTGTGTTTACTGCAATGTTACGTAAAATAGGACCTAGCTATTTTACGGGGCACCCTTCAACAGTTAAATGATTGATGCGTTGTACTATGATTATAACGCTTTTTTATTTTGATGAAGGCATTATTTTAACAAGAACAAGAAGACCAATTTTTTAAGAAGCCCAAAACAAGAAGGAGACCAAAAACCAGGTGACCGAAAGAGAGAGACCAAAATCAGGTGACCAGAAGAGAGAGACCAAAACCAGGTGACCGAAAGAGAGAGGCCAAAACCAGGTGACCGAAAGAGAGAGGCCAAAACCAGGTGACCGAAAGAGAGAGGCCAAAACCAGGTGACCGAAAGAGAGAGACCAAAACCAGATGACCAAAAGAGAGAGACCAAAACCTGATGACCAAAAGAGAGAGACCAAAACCAGATGACCAAAAGAGAGAGACCAAAACCAGATGACCAGAAGAGAGAGACCAAAACCAGATGACCAAAAGAGAGAGACCAAAACCAGATGACCAGAAGAGGGAGACCAAAACCAGATGACCAGAAGAGGGAGACCAAAACCAGATGACCAGAAGAGGGAGACCAAAACCAGATGACCAGAAGAGGGAGACCAAAACCAGATGACCAGAAGAGGGAGACCAAAACCAGATGACCAGAAGAGAGAGACCAAAACCAGATGACCAGAAGAGGGAGACCAAAACCAGATGACCAGAAGAGGGAGACCAAAACCAGATGACCAGAAGAGGGAGACCAAAACCAGATGACCAGAAGAGAGAGACCAAAACCAGATGACCAAAAGAGAGAGACCAAAACCAGATGACCAAAAGAGAGAGACCAAAACCAGATGACCAAAAGAGAGAGACCAAAACCAGATGACCAAAAGAGAGAGACCAAAACCAGATGACCAAAAGAGAGAGACCAAAACCAGATGACCAAAACCAAGATGACTCTAACCAAGAAGACTAACCAAGAACAAGCATACCGAACTGTTCACAATCACCTCATAAGATGCAGCGCTTGCTTGTGAACCTCTAACTCTGTGTGATGTAAAGAGACGGAGTAAACAGTTTTGGTTTACTGAGGTAAACATTGGTAGTGTGAGGTAGAAGATTAAAGATAGAGAGTAAACCCAATTCTTAGAGGATTAAAGGAATACCTTAAAAAATTAAAAACTCGAAAGATTGACTGACAAAATAAAATCAAATGTAAAGATTAAAAATCAAGTCGATTCTAAACAGATTTCAAAAACTAGATTATTGAAACGATCATTCCAATATTAATATAAATGTATATAAAAATTGGAAATTAATAAAAAAATCTCATGAATTTCTCAATATAATAGGAATAACAAGGAAGATTAAAAAAAAATTAATGAATTTTGTGTTTTAATATATTATTAAACGATTTAAGTAAATTTTAATAAAATTTTAAGAATGTATTAAAATTTGCCTGAATATGACTAGACAGATGGTCTAATTTTCTTAGGCATGACTCATGTGTTCCAGTTAAGAGTTATAACCCATTATTGGGGACAGACTGAGTTATCGACCAGTAGTGACATTTTACCGTCTGCCGTTACAGATAGCAAAACACAGTCTGTGGGGTATTGTCTGAGTTATTGGACAGTTATACATTGTCGATCATGTAAGAAAAAAGAATATACAATAAAAATTTAATAAATTAATTTTTCTTATGGAATCGGATATGTGGAACTGTTCGATAAATTGGAACTTACCCTATAATTGATGTATAAAGTAAACATTCATTTACTCGACTTGAATTTCTTCAAATTATAGTCGAAAAATAATTATTAGAAGAAAAAAGGATAAAAGTTATTTTCATTTTTATTTAAAAAAATTATTTTTTTTATTAATTTTTATTTCTCCTATTTTCTCGTTTAAAAATGTTACGATGTGTAATTAAGGTGTTTATAATGCCTATAATTAGTCATTAGACACTGTGTGGTATAGTATGTACAAGTGTTGCCGAAATGCTTAGAAAATTAGGTCAGTAATGCCTCCCAATGTATGTCTAGACCTAATCAATACACTGGTTCTCTTGCCCGATAAGAATAACGTGTTCTCAATAGTGTCTATCAATATAAATCGTGTCACATAAATCTCTTTAGTTATAAAAAATATAGGAAATATATCAAAGATACATAATGACATAATTTACAAATAGAGCAGGAAATCCTATTTTTCAAATTTCCATATATTGGTATTTATACTATCTACAAGCAATTAAATTCGGCAAATTACATATTATATATATTGGTATCTACACTACGGCAAATTGACATATATTGGTACTTACACTTCGGCAAATTTCCATATATTGGTATCTACACCGGCAAATTGGCATATATTGGTATCTACACTACGGCAAATTGGCATATATTGGTATCTACACCGGCATATTGGCATATATTGGTATCTACACTACGGCAAATTGGCATATATTGGTATCTACACTACGGCAAATTGGCATATATTGGTATCTAAACTACGGCAAATTGGCATATATTGGTATCTAAACTACGGCAAATTGGCATATATTGGTATCTACACTACGGCAAATTGGCATATATTGGTATCTACACTACGGCATATTGGCATATATTGGTATCTACACTACGGCAAATTGGCATATATTGGTATCTACACCGGCAAATTGGCATATATTGGTATCTACACTACGGCAAATTGGCATATATTGGTATCTACACTACGGCATATTGGCATATATTGGTATCTACACTACGGCAAATTGGCATATATTGGTATCTACACTACGGAAAATTGGCATATATTGGTATCTACACTACGGCAAATTGGCATATATTGGTATCTACACTACGGCAAATTGGATATTGGTATCTAAACTACGGCAAATTGGCATATATTGGTATCTACACTACGGCAAATTGGCATATATTGGTATCTACACTACGGCATATTGGCATATATTGGTATCTACACTACGGCAAATTGGCATATATTGGTATCTACACTACGGCAAATTGGCATATATTGGTATCTACACTACGGCATATTGGCATATATTGGTATCTACACTACGGCATATTGGCATATATTGGTATCTACACTACGGCAAATTGGCATATATTGGTATCTACACTACGGCAAATTGGCATATATTGGTATCTACACTACGGCATATTGGCATATCTTGGTATCTACACTACGGCATATTGGCATATATTGGTATCTACACTACGGCAAATTGGCATATATTGGTATCTACACTACGGCATATTGGCATATCTTGGTATCTACACCGGCAAATTGGCATATATTGGTATCTACATCACGGTTCATTTTCATAATTAGTAATAAATTCAAGTTATCAATTGAATTATGACGATAATAATATTACTTCATTAAAAGTATATAACAAAAATGTTTTTTTTTTCACATTCAAACTATAATGAAGGAAATTGTTACATGTTTATGTATGAACTAACACTGTAGAATATTTTAAGTAAATTCTATATCATTCTTCATAAAAAAATATAACATTTTTTTCTATATTCCAACCATAATAAACATAGAATTTGTTTATGTATGAACGTATGTGTGTTTACATTGTCCCTATCGCTTTAGGCCTAGTCTGAATTCACAGTCTAGTCAGTAGGCCTATTTTATGTTAAAATTACACAGTGTGGAGGAGTAATAGGTACCAATGCCCTGAGACTATCACACAGCTAGAACTGGCTATGGCAGTGAATGTTCAGGGGGAAATGTATTTCTATTAGGTTTGATTTCGGAAAATAATATATTAAACAAGATTTTTAAATTTTCCATTTGTACATTAATCAAAATAGGGAAATATATAAAAAAAATAGTAAGATTCATCATTTATATATCGAATTTAAAATTAATGACAATTTATTTATTATGTAACTATTATAATGACACTTTATTTGACCCGATAGATACATGTAGTACCCATACCTCGTGTATCGAATTTCAATGACTTACCATTATATAATATATATGCGAAATATAATACCCGCACTGTTATAGAAAGCACGTGATGTTATTAATATAGTATATATTGGTCAGTTGCAATGTATTTTTATTTAATAATTATATAAAAATAGTTTCATGATCAATTTTTTTTTCTATTGAACATGTTTCTATTTTTTTATTAATTAAACATGTTTCTATTTTTGAAATTAATTGAACATGTTTCTATTTTTTATATTAATTGAACGTGTTTCTAATTATTATATTAATTAAACATGTTTCTATTTTTAAAATTAATTGAACATGTTTCTATTTTTGAAATTAATTGAACATGTTTCTATTTTTTATATTAATTGAACGTGTTTCTAATTATTATATTAATTAAACATGTTTCTAATTGTTATACCAAATATGTTTCTATATTTTGCACCATTGCTACATGTTTCTCTTTATCAAACATGTTTAATAGCAACCAACAGTCGGAACATATTCATTCACACATGTTTTTTTTTTATCCAAACGTATTTTCCATTTGAAATAGCTAGCAGTGCTCTGATTGGCTCACGACACTGTGACGTCATATCGCCTCACTGGCTCTCATTGGCCAAGTGACGTCACTGCTCTCTCATTGGCTGGTAGAGGCGTGACGTCACGCGCTCGTACGATGTTTTGAGGTAGAATTACCTACGTAATTACCGGTCGTGCATCCTGTCGTAGTGTTGGATAATACAGTTTGGAGTTAATTATCAATTGAGGAAATAATATCAATTTCTTTTAGGGTAGGTTACGAGTTACCGAACAGTTCCACATTTTCGATCATCTAAGAAAAAATATATCGTTAAAAGCTAATATTTTTACGATAAAATTATTAGCTAAAAAAGTTTTAACCAAATTTAAATTAATAAATTAAACTTAACATTTTTTCTAATATGATCGAAAATGTGAAACTGTCCGATAACTCGAAACTTACCCTTTCATCACACATGTGTTCTTTCCATTCATCCGCGTCATCACAGACATCCGCGATTATGAGGAAATGATGACATCATCACTAATTCTCTACCTATACAGTCTGGAAGAGGGAATTCGAGGAAATGATATTTAATATGAACATTACTAATGATTAGAGGGAGTTATTGAATTGAATGTTTTTGTCGTTTAAAAAATGTTTTTTTATAAAAAAAAATTTGTTGTGTATGATGTAATTATCTGTCTTTTGGATCATTTTGACCCAAAGAGTATATGATCCCGGAATTCCGTAATGGAATAATACAGCTATGTTTAAAATAATAGCTTAAATAATAATTTAAGTTATTTCGTATAAAATAATCCAAGTATTAAAATGTCTTTCCCGTAATGGTGGTATGAGATAGTCCCCCTATTTAAGATTATAAATAACTGGAATTTTTTGTAAACTCTGTATTAAATAAACCTAATTTCAGGTATTTTTATTTACTAATATTATTCCAAGTTTCCAACAACAGACTAGACTAATAGTTCAACCTATCTAATATCCAGTCTTATATCTAGCAAGGCTTGTCTAACTAATATACAGTCTTATATCTAGCAGGGCATGTCTAACTAATATCCAGTCTAATATCTAGCAGGGCATGTCTAACTAATATCCAGTCTAATATCTAGCAGGGCATGTCTAACTAATATCCAGTCTTATATCTAGCAGGGCATGTCTAACTAATATCTATCAGGGCATGTCTAACTAATATCTAGCAGGGCATGTCTAACTTATATCCAGTCTTATATCTAGCAGGGCATGTCTGACTATTATCCAGTCTTATATCTAGCAGGGCTTGTCTAACTTATATCCAGTCTAATATCTAGCAGGGTATGTCTAACTAATATCCAGTCTAATATCTAGCAGGGTATGTCTAACTAATATCCAGTCTAATATCTAGCAGGGCATGTCTAACTAATATCCAGTCTAATATCTAGCAAGGCATGTCTAACTATTATCCAGTCTAATATCTAGCAGGGCATGTCTAACTATTATCCAGTCTAATATCTAGCAAGGCTTGTCTAACTTATATCCAGTCCTATATCTAGCAAGGCATGTCTAACTATTATCCAGTCTAATATCTAGCAGGGCATGTCTAACTATTATCCAGTCTAATATCTAGCAAGGCTTGTCTAACTAATATCCAGTCTAATATCTAGCAAGGCTTGTCTAACTAATATCCAGTCTAATATCTAGCAGGGCATGTCTAACTATTATCCAGTCTAATATCTAGCAAGGCTTGTCTAACTCATATCCAGTCTAATATCTAGCAGGGCATGTCTAACTATTATCCAGTCTAATATCTAGCAAGACTTGTCTAACTAATATCCAGTCTAATATCTAGCAGGGCATGTCTAACTAATATCCAGTCTAATATCTAGCAGGGCATGTCTAACTAATATCCAGTCTAATATCTAGCAGGGCATGTCTAACTAATATCCAGTCTAATATCTAGCAGGGCATGTCTAACTAATATCCAGTCTAATATCTAGCAGGGCATGTCTAACTAATATCCAGTCTAATATCTAGCAAGGCTTGTCTAACTAATATCCAGTCTAATATCTAGCAGGGCATGTCTAACTATTATCCAGTCTAATATCTAGCAAGGCTTGTCTAACTCAAATCCAGTCTAATATCTAGCAGGGCATGTCTAACTATTATCCAGTCTAATATCTAGCAAGACTTGTCTAACTAATATCCAGTCTAATATCTAGCAGGGCATGTCTAACTATTATCCAGTCTAATATCTAGCAAGGCTTGTCTAACTCATATCCAGTCTAATATCTAGCAGGGCATGTCTAACTATTATCCAGTCTAATATCTAGCAAGACTTGTCTAACTAATATACAGTCTAATATCTAGCAGGGCATGTCTAACTAATATCCAGTCTAATATCTAGCAGGGCATGTCTAACTAATATCCAGTCTAATATCTAGCAGGGCATGTCTAACTAATATCCAGTCTAATGTCTAGCAGGGCATGTCTAACTAATATCCAGTCTAATATCTAGCAGGGCATGTCTAACTAATATCCAGTCTAATATCTAGCAGGGCATGTCTAACTAATATCCAGTCTAATATCTAGCAGGGCATGTCTAACTAATATCCAGTCTAATATCTAGCAGGGCATGTCTAACTAATATCCAGTCTAATATCTAGCAGGGCATGTCTAACTAATATCCAGTCTTATATCTAGCAGGGCATGTCTAACTAATATCCAGTCTAATATCTAGCAGGGCATGTCTAACTAATATCCAGTCTAATATCTAGCAGGGCATGTCTAACTAATATCCAGTCTAATATCTAACAGGGCATGTCTAACTAATATCCAGTCTTATATCTAGCAGGGCATGTCTAACTAATATCCAGTCTAATATCTAGCAGGGCATGTCTAACTAATATCCAGTCTAATATCTAGCAGGGCATGTCTAACTAATATCCAGTCTAATATCTAGCAGGGCATGTCTAACTAATATCCAGTCTAATATCTAGCAGGGCTTTCTCTTTAGCACAGCTGTTTTCTTTTGATGAAAAGGGTGCCATGTCGAAAGTTTTAATTTAACTTTTAACTTTGCTTGTTATGCCAACAGCAGCTTTTTGTTGTTATGACTTTAAAATGCGAGTACTATTTATATCAGAGATTCTTGAAGTCTTTTTCTCGCACGCCCCTCGCTTTTCCTAGGCACCCTCTGACCATTGAAATAGATTGAAAAGATACATTTGGTTACTATGATGTGAATAAATGGCTATACTTCATGTATATTCTGCATTAAATTAACAGCAAGAACCTAAGTTTTAAGTAACATATAAAACAGCTATCCCAGGCACCCCCCTGTAAACAATCCAGGCCCCAAAGGGGTGCCGGGAAGCCCACTTCAAGAACCACTGATTTAGTGATTTTTACTCTTATGTTTGTAAATGTGCGCATTACTACCACTTCATTTCTCTCAAATCATCTTTCCGTTTTTTATACACATACCTTATAATGTAAATACCTTACTGATTACCTGTATTAATTAGGACATCTCCTGATAACAGGTAAGTAGATAAGGAAGTGGTGAGATAATTACCAGAATCATGTCATAGAGTTGTTAGAAAGGCAAGTGGAACCCCCGGGGTACACACTCTCTGGGGGAATTTAAGACGCGGGTAGGGTAAGTTCCGAATTATCGGACAGTTCCACATCTTCGGTTATTTATTTCCAATACCAAGAAAATATATTTACCATTTTAATTCGTTGTTATTTTAATTGATATTCCTGATACTTCCAGGTATCAGGGATACCAATTAAAATAACAACTAATTAAAATATATTATAGTTTCCTTAAATAACCGATAATGTGGAACTGTCCATTATTTCGTTACTTACCATTTATATAACTTCAATGAAATTAAACAAGATATATGAATTAATGTACTAAAGTTAATTTTCGAAAGGAAAACAGCAAATTCAAAATTCCAACCAAAGGATAATATTTCATACCTATGCTATATATTTTTAAAAAATTATATAAATCGGTGAAATACTAGTGAAGTTAAATTTGAAAGCGTTATAAATAATCCCCAAGTATAACAACAATCACCCCCTAGGTATAGAGCTGACCTCAGTAAATGACGTCACTTCGCACATGTACACCACTGATGCCTATTTCACACGGGGCGTTTTTTTCATGCTGCGACAACTAAAATACGGCGTGAAAAAAGCGCCAAATGTAAGTAGACATACAAAACACGCACGTTTATTTAGTCGTAGCGTTTTTTGTTATGCCTGCATGAGAAAAACGCTCGTGTGAAAGGGGTGAGCTAACTTATCTATGTAATATTTTATATATGGGTAATGTGTTCTAATTACTTTTTGTTATCTTTAATACCTACATTGAATTTTCGGACACGTTATACTTGATATCATTTTAATTATTAGTACTAAATAAGTTATCATATTTAAGATAGAGATGCTACACACTAACCTATATTGTTAATTCGTCTGTAGGAAATACCTAGCATCTATTGCAATACGTATTCAGCTATTCATAACTATGTAATGAATAGCTGTGTAAATTCCTGTCATTGCGATATATGTTACTGTGTACCGTGTCTCTTGTGCTGTCTGTGTGCCATGTATGTCACATAAACTGTATGTACCATGTCTCATGTGATGTCTATGTACCATATATGTTAATGAAGTTAAATGCCTAGCAAATGTTCCTCAATGAAATGATTGCTCAGTTACAATGACTGGCATATATCTTCATCAGACAGATAATTAATTGCAAACAACTCTATCATCATTCTAAATTACATCATTTGTTTAATAATTAACTTAACTATACTCCCTCTAATTTTTCTTTATTGCCATATTTATCTTTTCTATCCCACCCCCATCTTTACCCTCGTTATTCCCTAAGTGTCCTCATTTAAGCCTATTACCATCTGGGATAATTCACCTAGCTTCTGACCCAGATAAAATCTTTTCAATTTATCCCGTCCCTGCGAGCTCTTTACCGGAACTCTAGCCTGAAGTATAATCTAAAAACATTCTAGACTGAAATATAATCTAAAAACATTCTAGCCTGAAATATAATCTAAAAACATTCTAGCCTGAAATATAATTTAAAAACATTCTAGCCTGAAATATAATCTAAAAACATTCTATCCTGAAATATAATCTAAAAACAATCTAGCCTGAAATATAATCTAAAAACATTCTAGCCTGAAATATAATCTAAAAACATTCTATCCTGAAATATAATCTAAAAACATTCTAGCCTGAAATATAATCTAAAAACATTCTAGCCTGAAATATAATCTAAAAACATTCTAGCCTGAAATATAGTCTAAAAACATTCTAGCCTGAAATATAATCTAAAAACATTCTAGCCTGAAATATAATCTAAAAACATTCTAGCCTGAAATATAATCTAAAAACATTCTAGCCTGAAATATAATCTAAAAACATTCTAGCCTGAAATATAGTCTAAAAACATTCGAAGATGTCCTATTCGTTTCACCAGACTATTCCAATTAAAGAGTCTAGAACATGAATTGTGCTTTTGTGACTCCAATTTAGTTCAATAAGATCTTTGTATACATTCCCCTCTTTCCTCTATTAAGTGTATCCCCTTCCCCCGGGGGTACCACCCCTCTGTCTCTAAATAGCTCTACCACCGTGTAAGATGCAGGCTAAGTATAGCTTCTAACGTATCAAAGCTTATCTAAGACCAAGTAAACACCTGAAATTGATAGATTTGTTGGTTTGTAAACCTCCTACTGAAATTGATGATAAATTTGTTAGTTTGTAAACCAAACTTGGGTAAACTTCCGAATAACGAACTAACCGAGTTAACGATATCGAATAATTCGTGGAGATATATAACCATATTTTACAGTTCGTTTTACATCAATGTAATTAGTGGTTGGTTAAATAGGTGTTTCCTCAGAGACAATTTATGGTGGGGAGATCGCACTTAATCTTCTATGGCCTGACATAACTCCATTTGCTCACTGTTAAAAGGTGAATAATTGTTTCAAATACAAGAGGTACACAGAACTAGTTTCGGTGCGAGTTTTTTTATGACTTGGTTAACGTTTATTCACCTCAATTAGGGTGCCTATGCTTGATGTTTTTCATAAACACTTGTGCTTCTTCTAAACCATTTGACGAGAGGCTATATTTACCTTAGTAAGTAATGTCCGTGTGCACTACAGTCAAACTCCTCTATAGTGAATCTAGAGTCTCTGAGTGAAGAACATACATTGATACAGTGACTTTTCTGTTAGAATAAAGAAGTAAATAAAATATCTTTCGTCCCAATTTCTTTAGCAAGCACTGTATATACAGTATAACTAACTCATCTATAGTGAATGTAGAGTCCTGACTCCCTGAGTAAGAGAACTACCCCGTATAGTTAACAATTTTTTTCTTTAGTCTGACATGTATGGCCATTAGTTTTCTAAAACTGATAGCCATACATGGCAGACTAAAGAAAATTTGTTCACTATACGGTATAGTTCTCTTACTCAGGACCCTACACTCACTATAGATGAGTTTTACTGTATTTAATTACAGTGCTATGAAAAATAATTAGGACAGCATATCTTTTATTTACTTTATTCTATCGGAGAAATGTCACTGTGTCTATTAATAAATTTATCCATTAATTAATTCAACAACTAACGTACAAACATCCTACTTCTTTCATGTACGCCTCTTCATGAGTCCACTTGTAGTTTCAAGGTCTTCTACACGATGGTTACGCAACATGACTCTATGAACCGTGTAGGTTCTAGGTGAATCCTACCACGAAATACTCCACCAGGAATATTCCACCACTGGAAAACGGTTATATTTTTTAAATGGTGGAACTTTCCACATGTTGAACTTTCCGCGGGTGTAATTTACCGGCGTGGCATCCTCAAACCTTGTCGATTTAGGTAAATAACAAGCAATTGTATTATGAAGAATAACTCTTTAAAACGTTAACCTTGTTATCAGTTCTAATAAAGAAAACCATTCCATTTCTATAAATCAATACCTCTTGGGGTAATTAATTGCAATCTGTAGAATGTGTTCACAGGCACGCCCCACTTTATTTCCTGGTGGGATGTACAGGTTCTGCTTTAGTTACATCACGCACACTCTATGTAGCTTCTATGACTTCATTCTTTCCTATCATGTTTAGATTAACAAAAATTTATAAACGTAAAGTTTATCATTTAAATCATTTTAAAGGATTATTTACCTCGCACATAGCACCTATAGAAATAAGTAACCGCTGCATTCTAAGTAACGGCCTTGACAGTGTCTGGTGTAGCTGTGATAGTTACTCGTCATGTACCCCTTACGTCGAGCAGTAATGAGTAGGTATGTACCTCTTGGAGAAACAGAGTGTACTTTAGTCTATACTTTAGTTCCTACTTTAGTACTTCATTGTTATAATTGTCTTAACTTTTTCGATTTTTTTTTAAGTATACCATTTTTTTTCTATCTTATTAAAATATTTTTCTGAGTGCCTCTACTATAGTACTTTAGTCCCTAATTTAGTACTTTAGTCCCTACTTTAGTACTTTAGTCTCTACTTTAGTACTTTAGTCCCTAATTTAGTACTTTAGTCTCTACTTTAGTACTTTAGTCTCTACTTTAGTACTTTAGTCTCTACTTTAGTACTTTAGTCTCTACTTTAGTACTTTAGTCTCTACTTTAGTACTTTAGTCTCTACTTTAGTACTTTAGTCTCTACTTTAGTACTTTAGTCTCTACTTTAGTACTTTAGTCTCTACTTTAGTCTCTGCTTTAGTACTTTAGTCCCTACTTTAGTCTCTACTTTAGTACTTTAGTCTCTACTTTAGTACTTTAGTCTATACTTTAGTACTTTAGTCCCTACTTTAGTCTCTACTTTAGTACTTTAGTCTCTACTTTAGTACTTTAGTCTCTACTTTAGTACTTTAGTCTCTACTTTAGTACTTTTGTCTCTACTTTAGTACTTTTGTCTCTGCTTTAGTACTTTTGTCTCCACTTTAGTACTTTAGTACTTTAGTCTCTACTTTAGTACTTTAGTCTCTACTTTAGTACTTTAGTCTCTACTTTAGTACTTTTGTCTCTGCTTTAGTACTTTAGTCTCTACTTTAGTATTATAATTGAATGTGTACATCTTTTTCATAATTATTTTTAATAATACATTTTTTTTTTATTCAATATTCATATGGGTGGCTAAAAAAATAACACTTCTAATACATTTAATTGCACCAAAATCGAATGACAGTATTTAATCATGTAATATTAGTATATACGTTACTGTTACAAATGTTTTTATAAAATGATTTTTGGCGCCGTCTGGAGGTGAGATTGTTTTCAACTTAACTTGTACAATTGTTATTGGTTAGGTACGGTACGTATAGCATAAGTTAATACTATACATAGAGTCATTGAAATGTATATTTTAGAATCTATTTAGCTTTGAATTAATGTTTATGTAACTTATGTTAAATATCTCTTCAGAAAAACGACTGCGTAAATAGCGAGATGAAATTGATAGTACAGCTCTACAATTTCATGAAAAGAATTGAAACGTAAACTTTTATAGTAGTGAATTGACTGCAGTTCAAACTATTAAGACATGCTCCTTGTATTTTATTTTTTTGCACTAGTACCACTCAATATCGGGTACTGTCGAATGTTTTTCTATGTATTTTTTTAAATAGTTCTTTCTGAAGAATATATTTAATTTATCAGACTAGTGATGGAAAATTTAAAGAATAAATATAATTTGTAAAAATTAACTATATATTTATGACTTGAAATATCAGATTTTTTTATTAAATAACCATATAAAAAGAAAGATGCAGGTGCGGCATTTCCTTCATATCTAGAGATGCGTTTATTGCGTTAACATCAACACTGAAGTCCCTTGTACTCTTCTCTTTAATACATCTTACGCAACACGCTCATATTTTTATCCAACATGTCAAAATCCAGTGTCATGTTCCAAACAATTTCCTCATGTTTACAATAGTATAATAAAACATGACTTGTCAGAATATTATTTCTTGACTTAATCACTTGTATATGTAGAATAACATGACTTTGAATTATTTATAAATATGATGTAATGTGCTTGAAAATACTTAGGGTACGTCCCGAGTTATCGGATGGTTCCACAATTTCGATCATGCTGTTAAAAATTATATAATTATATTTTAATTAATAATAATTGATATATGGTTTTTTTCTGATAAAATACAGTAGTGAATGATAATTTTTCCTTGCGCAACGTGTTTGTTTCATATTATGTTTTACGCAACTGAAATTGATAAGCAATCTTATCTATTTCAGGGTACTAAGGTTTATTTTCCTTTGTAAATAACGTAATTAAGACCCTTACTATTATGAGGGACATAAACACCATTAATAATTATCAATTAATATCGTTGGGGAATTATTTTTATCGGTAGAATGATGTTTGTTTTTAATCAATAACGATAGTTTACTGAATATGTGCTGTATCCTGGATACTTTGAATAAATAAGGGATATTTAAATTAACTGAATATTAGGCTTAGTATTCTTTACTAAAAAATATGGATGCTTAGTATTCTTTACTAAAAAAATACGGATGCTTAGTATTCTTTACTTAAAAATTCGGATGCTTATTTTTCTTTATATTAGAAATTCAGATGCTTAGTTTTTTAATCCATATCTTATATAAGAACAAATAGAAAGATATTACCGTAACAAATATAACATTAGCGATATATTTTTTAGAGGGTTTCACCCAAATTTCATTATTTATATAATTTCATTCTCATATTATTTATAATTTTATATTATAATATTTCTTATATCACTTCATTTCTTGTATTATTTTTGTATTGTCTTTTTTCAAAAAATATATATAAGAAAATGCCGGTATTTTCTTGATACCATTCGGTCATAGTTTTCTGTCCGTTGAGACGGTACTCATTAGTTACTTGTTAATTGCGGGTCACTGGAGTTCAGTGGCAAAGATACGGTAGAGTCAGTAGGGTGTATGACGTCACCAGAACAACACATTAAATGTGAATAAAGTGAAGACATACTAACTCACTAGTAAATAACCACACACGAATAACGAAGTCAGCTGGAAAATTGAATTCTATTCATTCATTTTTTTTTTCATATATTTCATTTCAGGTAGTAAACATCAGTAGTAAACTGCATTATTAGTTGTTGTTAGTACTCAAGTAGTTGAATGGTGTGTTCTGGTGACGTCACTCACTCTATTGTCTCTACCGTTTCTGTTCAAAGTAGAGCATCAGAATAAGCATGCTAATGCTGTCTATCACACAGCATTAGCATACAATGGAATGCTATATGCTTGTCTCTTTGCTATGGAACACAAGCATTGTGTAATGACTACACTAGCATCTACTAAACTCTGCTTTGGAATCCGTTAAGAGCGTTCGGAGTTTCCGACGGTTTTCGATCTCTAAATTAATAAATAAAATATTCCTCTCCAATTTTTCAAAACAATTTTCCGTCTCAATTTTTTTTCCTTTTTACAATTTTTTTATCTGTTTCAGTCATTTCAATATTTTTTCCTCACTTTTTCAGTTGTCAGTTGGTGGTCAGTGCCTGTGGTATGGCGAGTGTGCCAATGGGGGCCGTAGTGCCAACCTCAACTGCGCCTACAACGGCACATCCAATCCCCTTGAAGGAGAGGCCCTGGTTGAGTTGAGGCAAGCCTGCCCAGAACTCATGGATGAGTATGGTGAGTCAGGGCAAGATGTTGTTATATTTTGATCAATTTGTTATCGACTTCTTGTTTTTAATGGAAACAAACAGTTATTTTATATGCATGGATAAAATACTAAAGCTATAGTATTGTATCATGGATACCATCATTCAATTTCAAGTGCATAAAATATAGGTACTGTAATTAAAGTTTTGTATCATAGTTACCACCATTTTATTTCATTTTTCATTGCTCATATTATATTATTCTTTTTTTTTTTAATTATTTTCTATAAATGTTTTCCATTGCATCTCCAGGTTCCGGTCCAGTGGAGACATGCTGTGACAGTGCCCAGGTGTTCTCCCTCTCCAACTCCCTCAAACTGATGAAGATGTTGCTGGCGAGGTGTCCCGCCTGCATGCGCAACATAAGGATACCTTTCTGCCACATGACATGTAGTCCCATGCAGACCACATTCCTCAGACCTAGGAAATATGTGCCTGCAACATTTGAAGGAAAAGAAGGTGAGGAAATAAGGATAGGTCATAGTAAGTAAATAGAGAAGTATGCTAAGTTTCGAATTCATTGACGATGAACTTGATCCGTTCTTCAGAAACGATGTAAACAAATGACGTCACACAGAGTACTGTCAAATGTTATTAGTATTGTAATACTATTATTAGTTGAATAATGTAAGTGAATAGAGTGAAACGTGATAAAAACACAATTTTAATTTCCATAATAATGCACATTTAACTGAATAATCGCTCATTATTATTTAAAAACAAATGGAAACAACTTTGTGTGACGTCATTCTTCTTAATCGTGGTCATGTCTAAGTATTTTCGGATGTTCCAATATTGTACTTAGTATACTTCTCTATTTATTTACTATGTGTCTACTAGGGATAACATATATACTGTGTGGTATAAGTTTCTAATTAAAGGACTTTGACTTAAAATAATATAATCTTTAATTTAATCAAATAAGAAAGCCATTTAATGTCACAGTCACTAGTAGAAGTAGGTATGGACACTGTATCACCTTCTGTGTAGCATTGGTGTCATTTTAACGTCAGAGTCACTAGTAGAAGTAGGTATGGACACTGTATCACCTTCTGTGTACCATTGGTGACATTTTGACGTCAGAGTCGCTAGTAGAAGTAGGTATGGACACTGTACCATTGACATATTTCCAAATGAAACATTCAAGCAATTTTTATTTAAAGAATAGCTACATAAATTCTTTTATCGAAACACATTGATTAATATTTTAACAATAAATTTCTAACTATTTTTACTTTCCCCAGATCAAGAAGTGGTTCAGAGCATTGATTTCTACATGTCCCGGTCTTTCGTGAAGGATATCTACAGCTCTTGTCGAGATGTAGTCAACCCAGCCACCAATGGGAGAGTTATGGGTGAGGAGAGATTTTAGGTGAAATTTACCTAATTTATTATCGAACATTAATTGTATAATGGAAAAAAAATATGCATATACTTTATCACCATGTTAAGGTAGGCCTAAAACTATTCATTAAAATTATTAGTAAAATAAAAGTATTTAATAAATTTATTAGTAAAATAAAAGTATTTAATAAATTTATTAGTAAAGTAAAAGTATTTATTAAATTTATTGATAAGAGAAAAATATTTCTTAGGGTGCCAATTTTCTTGATTTCATCTAGCTATCTTACTTTTTTCAGAAATGTTCTGTGGCAAGTGGGGTGCGTCACAGTGTTCGGGTGAGAGGTTGTTCGACTACCTGGGTGACTACGACAACAACGAACACACCCCCATGCAGATCAACTACCACTACACGGATAGTAACGACAGTGAGGCCCTGCCTCCGGGAGTGACTCCTCTGGATAAGGAGGCACAGATCTGCAGTGAGGACTTGGATGTGAGTCAACAGATAAAAAAAACTTGTCTAAGTAATAGCAGGTATCATGGATACCAATTAAAACTAAGTAATAGCAGGTATCATGGATACCAATTAAAACTAAGTAATAGCAGGTATCATGGATACCAATTAAAACTAAGTAATAGCAGGTATCATGGATACCAATTAAAACTAAGTAATAGCAGGTATCATGGATACCAATTAAAACTAAGTAATAGCAGGTATCATGGATACCAATTAAAACTAAGTAATAGCAGGTATCATGGATACCAAATAAAACTAAGTAATAGCAGGTATCATGGATACCAATTAAAACTAAGTAATAGCAGGTATCATGGATACCAATTAAAACTAAATAATAGCAGGAAGCTATCATAGATACCAATCAAAACATATTAGTTAAACTTCTTGAAAAATTGAAAAAAAATTACTTGTATCCATTATACCATTTGTTATTGCTTGAAATTTATTTTTTATAAAACATATTTATATTAATTCAAAGTTGGGTGGACTTCTTGTGGGTCACCCTGTATAGTATCAGTAGCTACTCCCCATGGGCTTTAGCTATTTGTTCCTCAATTTCAGGGAAGTCTGGCATGTTCGTGTGCTGACTGTCAGGCCTCGTGCCCCCTCATCCCCGACACTTGGGAGGACGGTAGTGCGGCCCCGTGGCTCATGTTCGGTTACGACGGTCTGGCGGTACTGATGTGCCTAACCGCTATTCTCTGCAGTGCCATTTTCCTGGTGCTCTTTGCTTACTGTCACAAGAGAAACAAAAAATATAAAGGTCAGTTTTTGGTTACTAATTAAATGTTACTAACGTTGGTGAGATTAGGTTTTTTATTTTACTTCAATATTTTACCTAGCTACCTAATAGATTTCATTGAAGCCAATGTTTTTCCTTTTTAAAAAATATGGGAAAATCATCAGAACTAATATAAATGTAATTAAAAAATGACTTAAATTTTTTTTTATTACTAGTAGTATAGTTTTCATTTTTTGTTATATATTTATTTTGAATGTTGTCTTTTTAATTATAAAAATAAATTTGTTTTAATAATGAATTATATTATCATTTTCTCTCCATAGCCGTTATGGTTGAGCGTAAACTTCGTAACCACGAGCACCTGAAGTCAGCGTTTGCCTCTCGCATTGCGCAGATGAACCAGGAACAACCACAGTTCACTGGGGAAGACGAGAACTCTCTGCTCAATGGTGAGTACAGTGGTGGATAATATATAAGCTTGTGACAATATGCTTCTGAAATCATACATCCTGAAAATATTATAGACGGAGAGAATTAAAGAGTATTGAATGGTTCTACACCAGCGGTATATAGTATTCGATACCATTTCATTTCGTCTGTGATATTCTTAAGATCTATGTTTTTGAAAGCATATCGTCACAGCCCTAGTAATGAATGATGTTAGCCTGTAGTTTGTTTCTAAGTTCTATTTTCAATGCTAACAATCCATTCATTTCTTTTTTCTTGATTTTTTATGTTACCTACTCTTTTTCTCCATTGTAGCACATTTCCATTTATTTTTACTAGTAGTCTTTTCCATGTTCTATGTACAATGTATCCTTCTTTAGGATATAAATATACGCCTTAAAAAGAAATATTAGTTAAAGAGAAAAAGCTTAGATCTTTTATTCTAAAAAAAAACAATGTGACCCACCGGTGGGTCACATCGCAGGAAACTTGTTATTATTATTTTAGTGTTAGAGAAGATTAATTTTTTCCCTTCTTTCCCCAGGTCGTCCCGCAGACGATTTACCAGACGTTGTGACTAGGGACGAGTTGTCTCTGGTAGACAGACTGACTCACTGGACACAGACCGCAGTGGACACTTTCTTCCTCAAGTGGGGCACTTTGTGTGCCACTAACCCTTGGAAAGTTATACTATTGGGTGAGTGGGATAAACCTAGTGGGGGGGGGGGACATAAAATATGGGGAAAGGAATCTAATAAGCAGGGAAAAAACTAAAATATGGGGAAAGGAATCTAATAAACAGGGAAAAAAACTAAAATATGGGGAAAGAAACCTAATAAACAGGAAAAAACTAAAATATGGAGAAAGAAACCTAATAAACAGGAAAAAACTAAAATATGGAGAAAGAAACCTAATAAACAGGAAAAAACTAAAATATGGAGAAAGAAACCTAATAAACAGGAAAAAACTAAAATATGGAGAAAGAAACCTAATAAACAGGGAAAACATTAAATATGGGGAAAGAAACCTAATAAACAGGAAAAAACTAAAATATGGAGAAAGAAACCTAATAAACAGGGAAAACATTAAATATGGGGAAAGAAACCTAATAAACAGGGAAAAAACTAAAATATGGGGAAATAAACCTAATAAACAGGGAAAAAACTAAAATATGGGGGAAATAAACCTAAAATATGGTGGAAATAAACCTAAAATGAGGTTTAAATCTAAATTCAAGGAAAACCCTAAAATCCGGAGTGAAGTAAACCTAAAATTTTATTGTAGTCTATATCCATGATACCAAAACGTAATGGATACCTACCAACTACAGTAAAAGTTAAAAAAATTAAGAGTCCTGATGATCAATGGAGATTTTTTCTATTCAAAAGCTTGAAACCAAAAAAATCTTCCAACATTGCTTTTCAATAACCTCTTAATAAAAGTAACAGTAAATTGTAAAATAAAAGACAAATCTTGGTCAAATAGAGGCTTCATTTTAATTTTACACATACATGTTGGTCCAGTTCTAGCATTGTTCAAAAAAATTATTTAACTGAAGTTATCATTAAATAACTAACTCTGTTCTCCCCCAGGTCTGACCCTAGCCTCAGTCCTCTGTGTGGGTATCATGTACCTGGACATGACTACAGACCCTGTGGAACTGTGGGCCTCACCATCATCTAAATCACGCAAACAGAAGGACTACTACGATGAAAACTTTGAACCTTTCTATCGCACTGCGCAGATATTCATCAGACCTGTCGGATATGAGTCCGTGAGTAGCTTTTCTGCAGCCATGAGCATTGAGCTAGCTTTTCTGCAGTCATGAGCATTGAGGTAGCATTTTCTGGATCGATGAGCGTTGTAGCTGTCTGTGGAGCCTTTATAGCACTGTATTCATGGTGTAGCTTTTCTGCATCCATGAACATTCTATCAAAAGTCTTGAGCATTAGTAATTTAGTATAGAAATTAAAACACGGAGTAGCTTTTCTGCATCCATGTGGTATATATTTTCACAGTCAGATAGTGAACAACACGTTTGGTATAAACAGCTGTTTTGAATTTTCAATGGAAAAGGATTCATCTTAAACTAGGGTTGTGACAATATGTTTTTAACCATCCAATAGCTCTAAACTCATCCCACCCCTTTCCACCCTCCAGTTCGATTACGACAACCTGACTTACGGACCAGTTTTCAACGAGTCCTTCTTGCTGGAAGTGCTGAGACTACAGAACCATCTTCAGTACGGGTTAGAGGCCACAGTGGACACACAGAGCTACAAGCTGGATGATATTTGCAACAAGCCCCTGTCACCTGACAACATCAACTGTAACATTCAGAGTGTGCTCAACTACTGGAAAAACGATGAGGAGAAGTTCAATGGGAGTAACGTGCCTGCACATGCTCTCAAATGTATTGGGTGAGTGCCGTGGATTTAATGTGATGAAACTTTGAACAAAATGGAATATAGCTAAATTGAGAATAAATTGAATATAGCTAAATTGAGAATAAATTGAATATAGCTAAATTGAGAATAAATTGAATATAGCTAAATTGAGAATAAATTGAATATAGCTAAATTGAGAATAAATTGAATATAGCTAAATTGAGAATAAATTGAATATAGCTAAATTGAGAATAAATTGAATATAGCTAAATTGAGAATAAATTGAATATAGCTAAATTGAGAATAAATTGAATATAGCTAAATTGAGAATAAATTGAATATAGCTAAATTGAGAATAAATTGAATATAGCTAAATTGAGAATAAATTGAATATAGCTAAATTGAGAATAAATTGAATATAGCTAAATTGAGAATAAATTGAATATAGCTATAGCTAAGTAGAAAAAAAAATTGTTAGCTAGCTACCACAAAAAAAAATCATGAAAATATTCGCATTTTACTACAAAATTAAAACTGTCAAGAAAATTCTTCAATATATAACAGAATTCTTTTTCTTTCGTTTCAGTAACCGTTATTTCCCTGAATGTTTGGGAACTTACGGTGGTCCAGTTCTACCGCACGTAGCCCTGGGTGGTTTCCTGGGGGAGAACCAAGCCCTGAGTGAAGATCCGGACTACCTCTCCGCAGACACTCTAGTCATCACCCTCCTCATTAATAACTACTTCAACACCTCTTTGCTAGCCCCAGCACTTGCTTGGGAAGAGCAGTTCAATGAGTACATGAGTAATTACGAAAACCCGGTTATGGACATAGCGTTCAAATCGGAACGCTCGATTGAGGATGAATTGGAGAGAATGAGCAAGAGTGATGTGCCAACTGTAATCATATCGTACATTATCATGTTCATCTACATCGCCATAGCTCTAGGCAGGACTGATCAACCTAGTAAGATCCTTAGCTCAACTCGGGTAACCCTCGGTTTGGGCGGAGTCCTGATAGTCCTTCTATCGGTTTTTGCCGCTGTTGGTTTGTACGGTTTTGCGGGTGTTCCGTGTACCATGCTGATCATCGAAGTGATCCCCTTCCTCGTTTTAGCCGTTGGTGTTGACAACATTTTCATCCTTGCGGAGGCGTACGCATCCATTGACAAAACCGACCTTTTGAAAGTCGAGGGTAAAGCTCGTAGTCGCAAAAGGGCCCATCTGATAGGCATGGCCGTTGGCGACGTGGGACCATCCATGCTACTCTCCTCTCTATCCCAATCATGCTGTTTCTTCCTGGGGGCATTAAGTGACATGCCAGCAGTTAAAGCGTTTGCACTCTATGCCGGCATGTCCTTGCTCATCAACTTCGTGCTCCAAATGACTCTTTTTGTCGCCCTGTTCTCGCTTGACGTCAGCAGAGAGGAAGACAATCGCTATGATGTGCTTTGTTGTATCAAGAAATCTGAAAAGGCTGAAGTACAGGAAGCTAGGTGAATAAACACACAAATAATATAATAAATAGTTTATGAAGAGTAGCTAGTAGTTACTTGAAACAATAAATGATAAATGAGGGTATTCTATTTTGGAAGTTAAATCAGTTTTCAATTCATTGGCTACTATTTTTCTTCACTTTTTTCAACAACATGAGAAACATAATTACTTACTTTTAATACCTTTTTAGAGGTATTAGTTGATCACTTTTAGACACACTGTATTACATTAGCTATCATTTTTTTGACTGATTGTTATTAATTTATATTTCCATTTCATTTTTGAGACGATGTCCTAATTTTGAACCACTACCTTGTTTCAGGTACCTGACGAGGGTGTTTGAAGAAAGTTACGCCCCGTTCCTGATGAGACCGTGCGTTAGGGCGCTAGTAGTGGTCGTCTTCTTATTCTGGGTGTGTGCCTCAATTGCAATGGTGCCACACATAGAAATAGGACTGGAAGAAGAACTGTCAATGCCTGATGACTCCTACGTACTAAAGTACTTCAGTTACCTCGAAAAGTACGGCTGCGTGGGCCCACCCGTGTACTTCGTACTGAAACACGGCTACAACTACTCGGACTATGACATGCAGAATAAAGTCTGCTCACATCTTGGGTGCAATAAAGACTCTCTCGTTATTCAAATCAAATTGGCAAGTCAGATCCCCAACAGGACCTACATCGCTGTACCGTCCAGTGCCTGGATTGACGACTACTTTGAGTGGAGTCTGGAGCCTAGGTGCTGTAGAGAATTCAAAAACAATGGTCAGTGGCTTAGGAATTTTTGAATCATTTTTTAAATTTTTTTTATTGGTTGGTTTCGCATCTTCGGTTAAAAATTGAATAATTTTTAGCTATATTGTTTTTTCTTATATGATGTGAAACTGACCGATAATTTGTAACTTACACTAGATAGAACAAAAAAAAATACTTGAACAAAACAGATTTCGTTTATCTTTAATGTAGTTTGTTGTATCCGCTAGTTTGTTGTAATGCACACTTCACGATTGTTTGCTTAAGAGTTGGAGCATTACTGAAATTTTGTCCCATGAACTAGACATAGCTACTAAGGAAATTCAAATCTTTTCTTCGTTTTCTTATAGTCTGACAAATATAAGTGGTTCATTAAATGAAAATATCATGTTTTACCACAACAGGTTCGTTCTGTAGTAGAGATGTGGTTGATGATGGGTACGAGTGGGTGTGGATTGAAGAGGAGGTACCTGTGGATGCAACCACACCCGCACCACAAGTAACGGACGGCAGGGTCTTCCCTGAAGGCTATGAACCGGACGCGGTTTACGATGAGTATGACTACTCCTACGGTGATTTCAACCTCAACTACGACTATGATGAACCGGAGGTGGAGAAGAAACCGCTGCAGAAGTTGAGGAAGGAGAAGGTGGTGCGGCAATTGCAACCATCCATCACAACCACAACCGCTCCACCCACAACAACCACGGAAGAGGAGATGGGCGGTGAGAAGCATCTTGATGACGGTTGGCCAGATTACAAAACTGACCGCACCACAATCACGTCTCCGGAGAAGGAGATATTTATCTCCGCCTCCATTCAAGACTCCAATGGCTCCAACAGAGTGAAAAGGCAGACGAAGACAGTCAGAAGGAGGGTCAAGAAGAAGAGGGAGCCACTCTGTGAGACATGTCCCATCAGTGCAATGGATGCCAATGAGTTCAGACCTGACCCTGAGCTGTTCAATGAATACCTACCTAAGTTCCTTAAGGATAACCCTGACATGAAGTGTCCTAAGGCTGGACACGCTGCCTACGGTCAGGTTAGTGCTTTGGGGTAACTTACGAATTAGTGGACAATCGCAAATTTTTGATAATCTATGAAAGACAAATTATTATTTAATTTCTTTTTTAATTGGTATCCATGATACCTATAGCCAGGTCTTAAATTACATTTTTCATTTGATAGATTTATGAAGAAAAAAATTATGTTAAGTTTTTTTTATTGTTCAATATTCGTTCCTTTATCTCCTCACTGATCCAATTTTTAATTACTTTATTATAATGAACTTAATTTATCTTGATTAAGTAGAATTTAATATACCTCTCCATTCCCCTCCTCAGAACGTGAAGGTGAAGTACGATGAAGAAGGTGTGCCTACCACAGGTGCCAGTGCCTTCATGACTTACCACACCGTCATGAGGTCCTCAGAGGAGTTCTACGAGGCAATGAGAGTCGCTAGGAGCATAGCGGAGAACATCACCAGGACTCTGAACCTGGTGGAGGTGGATGGGGAGATGGTGCCCGGGGACACCAACTTTGAAGTATTCCCATACAGGTATGAAATAACCTCTTTAGTATCACCTCTTCATTTTCCTCTTAGTTTTTTGTGTTAGGTAGGTAGACTCGTAGGCTTCCTTTACTATCGCCTCTTCCATCCGTGAGTGCAGTCACGAGTGCTTGTGTTCCTTTTCGTCACAATTTTGATGACCTTATTTACGGAGTAGCTTTTCTGCAGTCATGACTATTGTCACCCTGTAATGGTAGCTGACTCTTTATTTATAGACACAATATTCTCTGACTTCAACTCAATTTTAAAGTCTTTCCACATTATATTGGTTTTTCTTAGATGATTCAAAAGTATTGCTGAAAAAGTAGGAGGAGCTTAGCAAAAAGTCTATGGGAAAGACTTAAAAAAAACCTACGTGTGTACTGTACAGCAAGTAACCTTTAATTCAATGAAGATTTAAAATCCTCTATTTGCCATTCAAATGAAACTAAATTATAATGGTTTATTTGTAATATTAATATGTATCTACTATAGCTAGCTATATTCTAATTTCTTGTTACTCTTCTCATTGACAGTGTTTTCTATGTGTTCTACGAGCAATATCTGACTATGTGGCAGGACACAGTACGTATGTTGGGCATATCAGTCATGTCCATCTTCCTCATAACACTCATAATGATGGGACTCGATCTGGCCTCGTCAATGATCATCATGATCACAGTGGTGCTGATCCTCACCAATCTGGGGGGCCTGATGTACCTGTGGAACATTTCTCTCAACGCCCTCTCGCTCGTAAATCTGATAGTCGCTATCGGCATCTCGGTGGAATTTTGCTCGCACACCACACGAGCGTTTGCTGTTTCGGATAAAGAGAACAGGATAGAGAGAGCTAAGTATGCCATCATCAAGATGGGACCTTCCGTTCTTAGCGGTATCACTCTGAGCGATATGGGAGTTGTGGTCCTCGCATTCGCCAATTCGCAAATATTCCAGGTGTTCTACTTCCGTATGTACTTTGGTATGGTGGTCATAGGAGCTCTCCATGGACTCATTCTTTTACCAGTACTGCTCAGTTTTGTTGGGCCAAACCGCAAGGTGGTGAAGTGTTTGCTTCCTGATAGAGACAACAACCCCAGTGGATCCGTTCAGTTGGATGACATGATCATTGAAGAGGCGGATGAGCAGCAGTTTGAAAAGACGGAGGTGCAGTACCCTAAAGGCGGTGGCCTGAGACCTCTAAAGGGCCTGTCCAGCAAAAAAGCCGCTGTGGCTCCTCACGATAACCACACGGACGAAGCGTACACCACCAAAAGCATGCCTTCCACTCCCATGAATGACGAGAGTAGCAAAAACCTCAGGAACGCCCGGCATCAGAGAACGTGCAAGTACGGTAAACACAACAGAGGAAGCGGCTTTGAAATCAACAGACACCTTCCTGATGAAAACAGTCTGATAGCTGAGGAGGATGAAGGAGTTCTCTCCAACGAACTGTATGTAGAAGGAGTGCCAGTAATGGGAAAACGATTATCCTCCTCTTCATGTCAAAGCATCAGCAATGCTGTATCACGCCCCTCTTCATCAGCCTCCAACTCCAACCTCTCCTACAGAACCGCCCACTCCAACTCCATACACTCGGACAAGAGACTCTCCGGAAGCATTCACTCCGCCAATTCTCCAATCGAGGAGGAGGAGCCTAGACAGAGCTTCGCCTACAGCTCTCTCAGGGTGAACAAACAATCCAGCGGTAAGGGAAACCCGGTAAACAGATCTGCCAGTGTGGCAGCGTGTAATGACAAGAGGGAGAAGGTGACGGAGGGGAAGCCCAGGGAAAGACATGCCAGTGCACAGGAAAAAAGCAGACAGTCCAATGCACGCTTAGAAGATCTTAACTTTAAGTAGTTGACATTATTTGCCAAAAAGCTAACTCTTATAGTATGTAATTACTCAAAGACATTCTTATTAGTTTCTAATGTTTAGTCACTATCTTATTTGGTAGGATGGCAGTTATTTGGACACTGCAGTTGGAGAAGATGTTTCTAATCTTTTAATTTCCTATTAGGCTATTATTACTATTCACTATGTTAAGTTAAGATTATATTTTATATGCTCAATGTGTTAGCTATCTTCCTTCGATTTGTTTTCGTCCTCAGGAGAATTAGTTCAGACCTTTTGCAACAAGTATTGTAGCTTTAATGAATGAGAAGGTGAAGTTCATGTTGCTTTGTGGCGGTACTTGGCATCTAGAGAGCTCTGTGGTGGTACTTGGCAACTACATAGCTGTGTAGCGGTACATGGAACTAAACAGCTAACTCAGCTCAGTGGCGGTACTTTGCAACTGCAAGTTCTGGATGCCAGTACGCACTATATGTTTTTAGGTTCCTTTTGTTTCGAGTCAAACTATTTTTGTTATTATTTATATTATATATCTATTTTGAATGTATTTCATGATTCCATACCTGTAGGTAAGAAATATTATTTCCTCGCAATATCTTTGATTTCTAATGTTACAAGTAATTCCAACAATAAGGAATAAAATTGAATTAATTAATATCTTCAAGCTTGTCTCCATCCATAATGATAACTAACGGTTTGTAGGGTGAGTTCCGAGTTCTCGGACAATTCCACATTTTCGATCAGTAAGAAAAATTAGCATTTTAACTCATTGGTATTCATGATATTATATATAAATAAATTGTGTATTTTTCTAGAGCTGACAATTGTATTATACTTAGTTTTAAAATGATCGAAAATGTTGAACTGTCCGATAATTTGTAACTTACCCTCGTTGATCATGACGTCATGTTGGGTGAAATACTCTAATGACGAACACACCTAGTTACCGATCAATTAAAATGCATAACTTTTTTTTGGAAATGTTCGGTTACTAAGTTTGTCCGTTAACAGAGTTTTTCACCTTTTTTATTTTGTGTAATTATTTAATGTGTAAAAATTTGTATAGTAAGAATGTCCTGTATAGTGAATATATATATATTTTTGTTATATAGAATAATATAAGGCGACAGTTCATACATGGGTCATCGTCTAAATTAAAGTAATTAGAACTGGGGTAAGTTACGAATTATCGGTCGGTTTCACATCTTCGGTCATATAAAAAAACGATTTGATAACTATATCGTTTTTTTTATATGACCGAAGATGTGAAACCGACCGATAATTCGTAACTTACCCTAAGTGTTACAATTGTTTGAATTAATTCCCGGTCTCAAATATTAAAGCTCTCTAACTTTTTATACTAACTTTACATTCTTTCATTTCTGCTACATCTTCTATTTTAATTAATTTTTTTTAACAAATTTATTTAAAAAAATCAAATTTATTTGTTTGCAACGAATTTTCTATAAATCTAAGCGTTTTTCATGCCGCGGCAAAAAAATGCAGCATGAAAAAACGCATCAATCTTATCCAAACGAATTCTTTATTTTAGTTATTTTTCGTATAAATTTTCTGATGTCTGAACATAGGGTTTGTTACGAATTATCGGACACTTTCACATTTTCGATCATAAAAAAAATTAAGTTATATGATTATATTCTTTTTTATTATATTATTGGAAATGTGGCACTGTCCAATAACTCGGTAACTTCCTCTACATCACTATTTTTTCAGTAGATCTCTATAGTATATTTAGATCGTAATTCTGTACTTATTTTTAACACATTCTATTTATTAGTTTCCATAGTAATAAATAAATAATTAATAAATAGCTGCACATTGTAATTGCTGTGAATAAATACACAAGTGAATAAAGTTAATATTTATTCTAGAAATCACTTTGAGAATTTAAATAACTTTTTTTTTTTTTTTTTTTTTTGAAAAAAAAACGCGCCAAAATTTATCAACTCGTCAGGGTAAGTTACGAATTATCGGTCATATTAGAAATGACCGAAGATGTGGTACTGACCGATAATTCGTAACTTACCCTAGTTAATATCAATTGAATTTTTATTCCTTTTTGTAAATAAGAAACATTATAATACGCTATATAATATAACTACATAAAAGAACTAGAAAATAGTACTACTATATTTGGGAAATTCGTATTACCTACCGGACGGTACCACGTTCCCGATCATTTAATATAAATAATTAACATTTATTCTTATTAGTATCCATGATACCTGCTGGTATCATGGATACCAGAAATTATATATTTTATTTGATCGACTATTTGGAGCCGTCCGCTAATTCAGAAGTTTATCAGTGTTTTTCCAAACTTATAATCTAGGTAGAAATAAATGCATCATATAATCTAGGTAGGAATCATCGTACTATGCTAAATGTTGTCTATCGTGTACTTTGCCATGCTTTTTCACATAGTTTTGTGACAAATAAGTATTAAAATATTTGTAAATATTTCCAAACCAAAAATAACTGCAATCACACATATATTGTATATATTTGGTAGGAGGTAAAGTCCCAGTTACCGACCATCCCATGTTTTAGATGGTTTTGTTCGACAATTGGGTTTTTGAACCTAGTATCAGTGTTTGACGGTACTGTCTTGATGTGCTATTTAACAAAACTAACTTAGGGTGTCCGGGAAGTGGGTATATGCCCGGTTATTTGGTACGCCCTTTAATGGGGTATATGCCCGGTTATTGGGTACCCCCTGTAATTGGGTATATGCCCGGTATTGGGTACGCCCTGTAATTGGGTATATGCCCAGTTATTGGGTACGCCCTGTAATTGGGTATATGCCCGGTTATTGGGTACGCCCTGTAATTGGGTATATGCCCTGTTATTGGGTACGCCCTGTAATTGGGTATATGCCCGGTTATTGGGTACGCCCTGTAATGGGGTATATGCCCGGTTATTGGGTACGCCATGTAATTGGGTACGCCCAGTAACTTGAAAAACTTCCTCTAAGAAGCATTTTGAATGAAGTGCCCACAGATTTAAAATATTGAATAACATACCAAATAATAAAAGCTTAATTGTCTATTAAATTACCTGAAAATTTCATGATAGAATGATTGGTTCTCACCATAACTAAATTCATAAAACTGAAGAAGAAAAAATTCGAAATCTGTGGGTCCTTCACTCAAAAATGTAAATCTTTCAAAGTGCGTACCGGGGTTCCCGGTAGATACCTCCCGTGACACTAGTTTACCGGTAGATACCTCCCATGGACACTAGTTTACCGGTAGATAACTGTCGTTACACTAGTAGTAGTTTACCGGTAGATAACTGTCGTTGCCACTAGTTTACCGGTAGATACCTCCCATGACACTAGTTTACCGGTAGATAACTGTCGTTGCACTAGTTTTACCGGTAGATAACTGTCGTTTCACTAGTTTAACCGGTAGATAACTGTCGTTACACTAGTTAACCAGTAGATAACTGTCGTTACACTAGTTTACCGTTAGATAACCGTCGTTACACTAGTTTACTGGTAGATAACTGCCGTTACACTAGTTTACCGGTAGATAACTGCCGTTACACTAGTTTACCGGTAGATAACTGTCGTTACACTAGTTTCCCGGTAGATACCTCCCATGACACTAGTTTACCGGTAGATAACTGTCGTTTCACTAGTTTTACCGGTAGATAACTGTCGTTTCACTATGTTAACCGGTAGATAACTGTCGTTACACTAGTTTACCGGTAGATAACCGTCGTTACACTAGTTTACTGGTAGATAACTGCCGTTACACTAGTTTACTGGTAGATAACTGCCGTTACACTAGTTTACCGGTAGATAACTGTCGTTACACTAGTTTACGGTAGATAACTGTCGTTACACTAGTTAACCGGTAGATAACTGCCGTCTACACTAGTTAACCGGTAGATAACTGCCGTTACACTAGTTTACTGATAGATAACTTGCCGTTACACTAGTTTACCGGTAGATAACTGTCCGTTACACTAGTTTAGTTTGATACCTGCCGTTACACTAGTTTACCGGTATACCTTCCCTCAAACTAGTTT